>JAOVVB010000049.1:8295366-8305450 GCA_028570985.1 Heterobranchus longifilis
GTTCTAGTGTAGTTCAAAAAAGACAAGCGGATATAAATCTTAAACTAGTTGTTTTTAATTGAAGAAACACCTTTGCATAATAAACTGTTGCCTTTCTTGTGCTTGAAATCAAGGTGGTCGCTTAAATATGATGTGACACTTTGCGGCGGATAGCCGAAGGAAAAAAAAGAGTTTATAGCCGAGAATAACGTTCAGCACAAAACCTTTATCGGTCTCTTTCGGCGTCACAAAATTATAATACAAAACGAAAAGAAAAGGGTAAAGGAATTGAGCGTTTCTGGGGGTGAACAGCACACCTGAGCTCCTACTCGTTCTCTCCTTCTCACACACACACACACACACCTCTGTAGCACACACACAGGGAGAGGGGCGGCAACTCTTAAAATGGCAGCATACATACTGTAATGTGGTCTACAACCTAGTAGTGTCCGTTATAATGGTTTTCTTCATTAGAACTTGATGGCATTTCGCTTTTAGCTGGGTCTGCATCACTGGCATCTGTTTTGTCCGGAGTGCTATTTTTTTCCTTCCCCATTGCATTATTTTTATGATTTTTCATTTTCATTCATTTATTGTTTTACTCAGTAGCGCATATGATTTCAAATGTAGCGAAGTACAATACTTTAAACAAAACATACTTAAGTAAAAGTAAAATTACAGACTTTAAAAACTACTTTAAAAAGTAGAAGTACACAGAAAATCTACTCAATTACAGTAATGCGAGTAAATGTAATTCATTACTTTCCACCTCTGTATATCTTTCACTTAGATGTTAAAAGTTGCGCTGAGTAAATACAGCTGAATGAAACAAAAACTATGTCTGTCTTCATTTCAGGCTGCAAAGCAACAAAATGTGATTATTTTAAAGGGGGTGATTCTCCTCCATACCCACTGGATGAATCCGTATATATCCTACTACATTCTGGTAAATATTTTCTGCACAAAAAGCATAGAAGGCTAATCAGAGCACAATGGAACACAAGGCATACAAACAGATTGTCCTACTCCTGCCTTCCCTATGTTATGTGGTTAGCCGCAAACATGTGACCGTTGTTACTGTTGGTATTTATATGCTGTGATACCCCTGTCCACAATTTTTTGTTGTTCCTGTGTTTGTTTTTTTCATATACTCATTAGATTAGCAGTGGCATAATAGGTTGTTAAATATTGCTTCCTCACAGCTTCATAGTTCCCACTTCCATACTAAACGTGGGTTATTGTTTCTGTGCCTGTGTGGGCTTTTTTTCTGGTTTGACTTTCTCCCTCAAAACAAAAACATTCCACCATGGTTATTGGCTGCATTTGCCCTTAGGTGTGAATAAGTGTGTGAATGTGTGTACATGATGCTCTGCGACTGATCTGACTGGTATTTATCTGACCCAATAGATTAAAAATCCCATTACATTATTACTTGTGTTTTTATTTATTTTTTATACTGAATTTTTACATCATTGAAATATTGCAACTGTGAAATGGAGGCTTATTTAAAAATTTATGAATGGTGTGTGTTTAGCAGATGTCTACAGATAACTGATAACATTTGCCTAAAGATTTTTTTTTTTTTCATGGGAGGATTGTGTTGTATGAACAAATCCTACTCCTTTTCCCAGCAGCTCCAACCAGGATAGAGATTTAAAGGTTCCTGTCCATTAATCCTGTCATCTGTCTAGATTGACGTAACCTGCTATTTCCACAGGAGTTATTAGGTGTCATTGTGTTGTCCTTAAAATACAATACTGTCAGGAGCTGTTATTTTCCAGTTCATCTGATTTTAGGCCATTGCTTGCACTTAGTCATATGTCAAACTGACACTCTGATTTAAAGTGTTGTACTGTACAGTATATCCATGAATATAAGACAAGATACAATGCAAAAACTTTGGGAAAGGTTTTCCAAAGTCTAGTCTATTGTACTGTGATGTTTCAAAGTGTGGATTTCCTTATTAATTACTAGCATACGTACCCGTCATTGATAGAAATAGGATAGGAGTTTTAGAAATAGTTAAAAGGTTAAGGCTAAAAATAAGCTGATCAGCTTTAATGTAGTAAGTGATATTATTTCAGGTTGAAGCCCACGTACATGAACTCTCTGCCCTATTAACTTATTTATTAACTTATTAATACAACAAAAAAAAAAAATTGATGGTGGAGTGACTGGTTGCCCCCATGTCTGGGTTTCCTTCTGGATCTCCTTTTTAGTTATTTTGTCAGTTAGTCATGCCGGATTCTCAGCTTGCACTCTGCACAAAATATGCATTTACCTTATACATTATGTGACTATGACCATACCTAACTGTTATCTCTCGTTCTCTTCTCTTCTCTTCTCTTCTCTTCTCTTCTCTTCTCTCTCCCTGTCAAGCTACACATGTTGCTCCTGAGCTACAAGTAATCCAAACTGTCTGACTCCTGGTGCCCTGCTTCTTGTGGAGTTTGCTTGAGATGCGTGTGGTGACTGGGAACGGTTCCACTTTACCATGTACTGAGCTGTTCTCTGAGGACTTGAGACTTCTCTGACTATTGAACCTACCATTGCTCAACAGTTCAGAACTGGAATTTCATACAGTTTTGTACCTGATCCTCCAATAACAAAGATTCAATATTAACTTATTAACAAATAATCAGTTATATTGAACTTCCAGCAGCCTATAAGACAGTATGACTGGAAAACAATTATTGCTCTCTGTTATCACCCAAATGAGGGTGGGTTTATTAATCAATCTAGTTCCTTTCAAGGTTTCTTTCCAATGCCCTGGAAGTTTTTTTCCTTGCCACCGTCGCTCTTGGCTTGCTTTTTTTTGTTGTCAGCCAAATTCACTTCCTGTTCGGTAACCGGAGATGAAATCACAGATGAGAAAAACATAGATCCGAAAAGTCCGAAAGTTTTGTCTTAAAACGACTCCAGTGCCTTAAAATTCACTTATATCACTTAAGTGAATATACAGCACTGTTATTTCAACTGTGAAAATATGAACTAATCCCAGTAAAAAAAAATTCAGGTTTGCTTTTCTAATTAATATCTATTGGTGCAGGTGTTTGTTTACACTGAACAAGTAGCTTATTAGCAGCTTATTTTATAGTAGATTATTAAAACCAGCACATAACTGTTCATTCCATTGCTTTTACACAACATTTTTAATTTCACATACTGTATGGTGCAAGTTAAACTTTAGGCAGATATTGAAGTACTGCAAGAGGTCTACTAAATCCTGTCCAGCGGTCGATTTAAGACGCGCCTACAGTTTAATGCATACACAGTACGCTATCAAAACCTCTGGTTCGTAATCTGGCACATAACTGCTTATAACTTCACTTCTAAACATTTCGATTGAGTTTATACTGCAGGTTTAACTTGAGGCAAATATCTAAGTACTGTACTGCCAAAGTGTCATTCAATTCTGTCCAGGCAGTTTTGGTGATGCTGCGACAAAATCTGGCTGGACAGAGAGACCTAGTTTGGGTCCTCCAATGTATGAAATATAAAGATCTAATTGAAAAATCTAGTTCTGACCAATGTACAAACAAAACCTTTTTTTTTTTATTTATGTACATATTATGTACCCTCCTCATGAAAGACTGTTTAAAGCTTCTTAAACATTTGCTCACATAATCTAAAGCACCAGCCCTAAAAGAGGGTTTTATAAGTTCTTTGACTAACCAACAAGTCATGTTGTTCATAAGAGCGTTTGAGACTTCGCGGGTTTTAAAATCAGTGTGAGATTGATGAGATAATGCCAGTTAAATCCGAGTGCTGCATTCGGCTTCAATAAGTATCTCATTATGGGAAGTGGAACAACGTGAAAAACTCTCCAGCACTCCAGCTCACCTAGAGATCCTTCAAAATGTCGTAGACAATTGATTTGAAGTGTGTTACAGGGACATGGTGGAGGAATAGAAGATTTCTTAGTTTGTGTGTGTGTGTGTGTGTGTGTGTGTGAGCGTGGGTGGGTGTGTGTGTAAACAGTATAGAGAGTCTCTGAATTTAGTCTAGTAGGCAGTAGGTGTGAGTTTCTGAATTAGTCTCTACAGCTCTGTGTAAAACACTCACTCACTCACACACTCACACACACATGCATGCACATTTTTCCAATGAAAGTTTACAGTTATTTTTCATTCAACACAACAACAGTAATAAGCCGAGATATTTTTAAAACACGCTAATATTGGAAAAAATGCAGCCAAACTGATTGTCAAAATAAATTTATAATCAGAGAACACTGAAGATATCAGTATTATCTTTGAAATAACGCTTTAAAAAGATGTCTTTTAATTGAGTAATGTGTAATTTAGCATGTGGATGCATTCTGTATAATTCTGCAAATCATCGTACTGCACTAAATGCTAAGGACTTTGGTATAAGTCTGACAGTCTGACTACAGTTAAATGTCAAAAAATTAATAAAAATTAATTTTATTAATTCATTTTTTTCATTAAAACACCATAAACACTATTTCCAAATTGCAACAAGTCTAAGATAAAATAATATTTTCAGTTATTTCTCTTGTTTATCTCGCATAATAAACTATTGCCTAATTGTCAAGTAGTTCATGAATCTAAAATCATGTCTATTTTTAGTATACTGGTTTCTGTCAGTCACTTTTGTCTCTTTGTCTCTTGATGTAGGTCTGCATGAGTCATCTCTGTGAGTGTTCTGTTTCTAAGATGCTCGGCCTGAGTCCATGGCTCTTCACATACACTCGAGTGCCCGGTACATCTCTTGTCTGCACTCAGTTGCCCCTGGAAACAACCTTCTCAGTGGCACGGGTGAAAGCGGGCACCATCATAGAGCTCTCGAGCAAGGCACTCAGGATCACACGAATAGCAATCTACAGCACTCTCTCCATCCATCCATCCATCTCCGTCTCTCTGTCTCTCTCTCTCTTTTTCCCCCTCTCTCTCTTTATTTCTCTCTCTCTCTCTCTCTGGTGTGTGTGCGCACTCATGATGTATTACTTTTCCACCGGCCTATTCAGATGCCTGTCCTCTGATGTCTAATCACACTAATGGCTTCATGATAACTCTTGTATAACAGTACTTCTTGTTGATGTTGGGTTCTGCATAGGATATCAGTGACACTGCAATTTTCACCCAACATGCTGTTTATGTAAATATGCCTATAAAATCAGGGCAATGTTCAACCATTTCCCATCTGTTAGGAAAATGTAAACCATTACATTAATTCAAACACTTAGCAAGCATTAACAATGAGATGGTCCTAAAAGAGCCTTTGTTTGTAGTGTACATCTAAAATAAAATGGAAATTGAAAATACACTTAAATTGCCAGAAATTAATAAGGAAGGAAAATAGTATCAAGATAGTAAAAAGGAAAAGATGAATACTTGAATATTTATATCAGTAAAAAAATCCTGATTATTAGTTCTAAAATCTACTTGCCATTGCCAAATGTCTAGGAAGGCAAAGCTGGTGGTTGTGATTGGTTTCTCACTTTTGAGCAAACTTCCAGTACGTTATACACTTTACTTATGTATGCGTGGCATTCTTACACAGTAGTAGTAAGTAAATATATAAGTATGAGTTAACTGCATAACATTCTGTGCCAAAAGCAACCTGGTGTTTCCATGAACTGTTTCAGCTTTTCCACATGGACAGAAACCCCAAAATGCAAGGTGCGATTGTTGTTGTTTTTTTTTTTAATTGCTTAGCATTGTTTTGACTTGAGTCATTATGCAGACTCTGTTCATTTTAAAAGCCGTTATTTAATTTTTAGCATTAAAGATGTAAAACAGTCTCCGGTGTACTGAGAACACTTTCTACCTTGATGGTTTCCTAGTACTAGTGAATCACTAGGATAAGTGCATTAGTGTAGCAGCTGATTAGATAAAACAATAAAGAGAGTTTTTACTCTCATTACTGTGTTCTTTTATCCTGCACAATTAAAAGTCCCTGTTTGACTTGAACTACCCTCTTAACAATTAAAAGATTCAAACATACTTACTTTACATTTGAGTTGGACAATTACAAATATGTGCATTTAAAAAGGAACGAATGCCTCTACTGGGTTCTTTATTACATTTATTGGCAGCATTATTTTGAGAGGGTGGCGGTGGGTGGGACAGGGGGGGTTAGTCCAAGTATTGAAGAAATAGATATGTCTTGAGTCGTCATTTAAAGATTGTCAAAGACTCTGCTGTACGGACATCTAGAGGAAGTTCGTTCCACCACCTAGGTGCCAGAACAGAAAAGTGTCTGGATAAATGTCTTCCTTGATCCCTAAGAGATGGTGGAATGATGCGAGCAGTGCTGGAGGATCGGAGGGAATGTGGTGCAGTGGTTCGTGTGATTAACACAGAGAGGTACAGTAGGTGGGTGCTGGGCCATTTTTAGCCTTGTAGATGAGCATCAGGGTTTTGAATTTAATGCGGGCAGCTACAGGAAGCCAGTGCAGGGACCGGAGAAGTGGGGTGGTGTGGGAGAACTTGGGAAGGTTGAAAATGAGATGTGCCGCTGCATTCTGGATCAACTGCAGAGGCCAAATGGTGGACAGAGACAGACCTGCCAGGAGTGAGTTGCAGTAGTCCAGTCTTGAAATAACAAGGAACTGAACAAGCACCTAAGTAGCCTGTGAAGAAAGAAATGGGCAGATTCCTCTGATGATGTAAAGAGGAAATCGACAAGAGCGAGTAAGGTTAACGTGTGGGGAAAATGACAGATGATTGTTAACAGTTACCCCAAGATTGCGGGCAGTGGCTGAAGGTGTGATCTGATTGTTGTCCATGGAGATCACAAGGTCTTGATCTGAGGATGAAACGCCAGCGATGAACAGCAGTTCAGTTTTACTCAGATTGAGCTTCAGCTGATGAGCTGCCATCCAGAATGAGATGTCTGCCAGACATGCTGGGATCCAAGTGGAAACCTGAGTGTCTGAGGGAGGAAAGGAGAGAATAAGTTATGTGTCATCTGCATATCAATGATATGAAAATCCGTGCGATGTTATGACCTTACCAAGAGACCGTGTATAGAGGGAGAACAGAAGAGGACCAAGTACTGAGCCCTGAAGGACTCCACTAGAGAGTCTGTGTGGGGCAGATGTCGATCCCCTTCATGTCACCTCGTACGACCTTCTAGGTAGGAAGCAAACCATTGCCACTCTGTTCCACAGATTCCAAGGCTTGTAAGAATAGATAATAGAATCTCATGGTTCACTATGTCAAATGCAGTCAACAGGTCCAGGAAGATGAGGACAGATGATAATTTAGTTGATCTGGCAGCATGGAGCTTCTCAGTGACTGACAGAAGAGCAGTCTCTGTGGAATGTGCCACTTTAAATCCAGATTGGTTGGAATCATTAAGGTTGTTCTGTGAGAAATAAATAGACAGTTGGTTATAAACAGTCCTTTCAAGAATTTTGGAAATAAAAGAAAGAAGTGATACAGGGCAATAGTTCCTTATTTCTGCTGGATCCAGGCAGGGTTTCTTGAGGATGGGAATAACCTTTGCCTTTTAAAAGCAGCAGGAACATGACCAGACGATATGGAATGGTTGATGATGGTTGTGGTGAAGGGCAGGGGGTCTTGCGAGATGTCCTGGAGCATTGTGGAATGGATTGGGTCTAATGAACAGGTGGATGACAAGATGATCTGCTGTATCTCATCAGATGACAGGGTGGAGAATTCTGCTAAGGGAGGGGAGGGAAGGTCCTGAAGTTCTGGTGTGGGAGTTGGATTAGGGTCAAAGGACTGGCGGATTGCTGCAATTTTCTCATCGTAGAAATGTGGCAAAGTCATCAGCAGTCATCAGATGGGACAGGAGAAGCTAGTTGGTTGAGTAGTGAGGAGAAGATATTGTGGAGTTTGCCAGGATCATGTGCAGAGGCTTCCAGCTTTTTGCTGTAGATAGCAGAAGTCACGTCACATAAGAATTTGGAGAGAAGAGTTCGGTAGGAGACAAGATCTGTATCAAGCTGTGATTTCTTCCATCTTCTCTCTGCAGTTCTTAATTCTCTCCTGTTGTTGCACAATACTTTAGATAGCCAAGGAGCAGGACAAGTAGTCTTCCTTGTTTTAGAGGACAGAGGGCATAGAAAATCCATGGATAAGGAGAAAGAGGAGAGTTATTAATAGTTTATTTACTGTAACCAAGTACATCAATCAAGATACTAGTAGCAAAAGCAATAATATATTTTTCATAGTATAATAACTTTACAACTTTGTTGCTAGTTTTACCACCCTCCCAATTCTATGATAGCACTTTTGCCATGAAATGTAAAGTTACAGTACAAAAATATTCTCAATTTACTTCAATGTCTTTTTGATGAGCCAGTGGTCAGAACACAACTACGTTTTTTTAAAAACATTGCTTGAATTAAAAAATGTAAGAAAGAAGAGAATGAGACAAGACGTTGTGGTGATTTTTTATTTTATTTTATTGTATAACACAGCAGTTTATCAACCCTACACATTTTTGTTCACTTTAGAATGATGAGAATGAAAAGATCTCTTATTTAATTGTTATAATCAGAAATGTGGAATGCTCACTATGTACAACTACAAAAAATACTTGCTTCCTTAATTTCATTCAGTTTAAGTTCTAAAGTTCATAAGACCAAAAAACTAATAATATTATATAAAATATAAATTATATAGGAATTTGATATGCTAATAACAAACTACAAAGCCCCTGTCCTTACTATGTATATATTTATGTATTAATATAAACCTGTGATTTGCCTTCAAGGCAGCACTCAATCTCCCAGAGCTGCTTGGAGATAAAAACAACATCTGACCAATCAAGAATCTTAATTGTTGTCTTGTTGTGTAGTTTTCATTTCAACAGGTGTCTGTAATCAATATTTTTCACAGCTGAGATTTTGAACTGTGACCTTTCAAGGTTCGTATAAAGCAGTCAGCATCATTTTTAGATTTCTGCACACCAACCTTGACTGTGTCCTTTTGAATGTTCAGTTTGCTGAGTCTGTAAGCAGAGTGGATGAATAAAAGCATGGCTGCTGATGAAAGAGCCTCGATGAATGGAGCCTAATCTTCTTAATGCATGGCAAAATGTTACTGAATACAAAGTGGCAGCTTGTAGTTGTAGAAATATTTAATATTTCAGCATAACAAATGATAACTTTTGATAGGTAGTGTCATTCTGCCAGTACCTATTAAACTTCAAAGATGTGCCTGACTGATTCTAGTTATTTTCCAACATAGGGATGTGGACGGCTGGATGTTTGTTGGCTTTTAATGTACAGCAGAGTAGGGAAGAAACTGAATAAGAATATACAAAATAAACAGGTAATAGTAGTGTTAAATAGAAATGCAGATATGGATAGGAGGCATATTTACCTTTCTCTTTTTTTTCTCTTTTGCCTAAAGGTTCACAGACCATCTGGGACAGAAAAATTAGACTGAAGGTCTGTGTGACTGGAGGATCTTAAAAGATACAAGAAACAAAGTGTGAGCAGCATGTTGCATGTGGCTGCAAGCACATGGTCAGATGTGAAGCTTATTGAGCAAAGAAAAACTATGGAAGCATGTGTGATATACTTTGTACTTATAGAATCCTTGCCAAAAAAGAACTCCTTACACGTTTCATATTCCTAAAACAATTCTTGGGTTATGAAGTATGTCTGTGCCATCAGGGAACAAAAAAATATATATTAATTTGATAACCTGGTCACTCAGGACATTCAGGTCATCAGCTGACTTAATTTTATTGCCACAAAAAGTTGCTGAGTTTAGAACTCTGCCTCCACAGGCTTGTACACTGGGCACTATACATTATGTATGCATTGATTCATGGGCTTCCTTCTTACCCTGAGGTGCCCATCACTCTGGAACAGGATCAATTTGGTCTCAGCAGAACACACAAACTTTTTCCATACCAAAGGTTAATCTTAATGCTTCTAAGTAAACTGAAGCTTCTTTTTCTGATTACTTACAGCTGTTTAGTTCCAATACTGTAAGTTCCCAAGTTGATGGATTCATTTTATATATATATATATACAAGGTGACACAAAAAAACGGGAACTTTTTTATAATATTTTATACAACATTTTTATGGCTAACGCACGCTGTTGCCCGTTCCACTGATCCATGATTACTAAAATGGCGGAGTGTTTACTTGC
>JAOVVB010000049.1:8326539-8348949 GCA_028570985.1 Heterobranchus longifilis
TTTGATTGTGTAAAGCTGCTTTGGGACAATGCCAATTGTTAAAAGCGCTATACAAATAAAATTGAATTGAATTGAAGGTTTGCACCTCTCACCACTAAATTAAGTTAAGCCTTAATTTGCCACATATTCATTACGGCACAGTCAACTACTTTTCTCAGCTTATTAGCAATCTGGGGTCAGAATGCAGGTTTAGCCATGGTACAGTGCCCCTGGAGAAGACAGGGTGTGCCCAAGGGCCCAACAGCGGCAATTTGGTTGAGCTGCAGCTTGAACTGATCAGTAGCCTGGAGCCTTAACACACTGAACTACCACTGCTCACTGCATGCCTCTCTTTTAGAGACAGTTATTTTTTTGAAGTAACATCATGTCCTTGATCAAAAAAGTCCATAAATGCCTGTATTTTCGATGCACGTCACCCCATTTCTTCACCACTTTTTTACAGTCATTAGGTGTACAAGCTGCATCGCTGTCTGGTGGTAAGGCCAATCAGACTGCAAGTGGATATCGAAGACAGTGGATATCGAAGACTTTGCTCCTAATACAGAATCTATGTCCTGACATACAGTACATACACCACAAACATTGCACCAGAATAGTATAATGCCTCTAATTCCATGCTTTGCAATCCACATTGGAATATTGAAGTGTCAAGGCCAAGATTTCCACCAGCATCTACCAACAAGCTGTCAGCACCCTCAATAATAAACTACCCAATATCCACCGCCCTCTGAATTAACAAACACAACCCCATCACACACTAACCACTTTAACCACTAAGCTCTCTGTCTCTTTATTTCATCCCCTCTCATAAAACCTACTCACAGTTACATACTGTATTTAGGACACACTGGTTTACTGTATGGTCATATGTGGTTAGAATGACAATAAAACTCTGTAGCTGCTTATAAAACATGTCAAAGTGAATATTTTGCAATCATGAACAAATATACAAATGCACACCCTGAACTAAATCTTAACAAACAGCAGATCTGACGAATGTGAAGAATTCACAGTCAAAATTATGTTCATTAATGGTTCTGAACAGAGAAAAAAATGGGTTTACTAGACCAAGAAGGGAAAAAGTAACCAAACATCCTGATTAATGTATGGGGAAATCAAGCTTCATTAGGCAAATAGTCCTCTGATGCTCTCCATTACTGTGATTCAGATTTAAGTAGAAGCTACTGTCCATGGCTAGGGAGTCCCAGCACTGATATCGAATTCTTTTGAACTCAATTGAGTGCTGAGTTCAAAAGAAGTGACTATTGATTACTACTGCGGTCTGCATTTGTATGCGCTATTTTGCTCTCGGCAGGCAGGATAGTTCATAAGCCATCACTGCTCCATTTATCCCGACACGGCTCCACGCAGTCAGCGTGAACGGTGTTTTTATTGTCCTGTGCATTTATTGTATTGTGCTGCACTTGTCTGTCTATTAATCTTGTAGTTTTGTACAAGGCTCTTGTCTAGTCCTGTCTCAGACTTGTCAGTATAAAGCCCTTGTATTGTCTTTTATGCTGCTATTGGCCCGAGAGACGCAATTTTATCTGACATACCAGACAGAACATTATGTTTGTTTGTAATCCATGAAAAGCCAAGCAGTATACTTTTCAACCTGAACAGACTTAAGAATTTTTATAGAATATTGTATATAGACTACATGTTAGAAAATGTTTTTTTCCCCCACTGGTGTTAGCTGACTGTTCCATTACTATCTTGATAATTAAACATTGATTTGAGAACAATGTCCTTTCAAAATAACCTAAAGCAGCAGACCAACTTTTTAGAAACTCCATATGTCCAGTCTATCAGTACAGTACTATAGTAACAAGTTCAGCCTTGAGTAAATAAGATGGAATAAAAAATCAGCTACAGATATAAATAAAAAAAACATATGTATCTAAGCTCACTCTCCATCACTTTACTACTTTAGACACCTGCACGTTCAAGCAGTTAACCAAACATTTAATCATGCAAGTCAAAAAGCTTCAGTTAATGTTTATATCAAAACATCAGACTGGGGAGAAAATGTGATCTCATTGACTTTGAGCCTGGTGTACTTATTGGTGCCAGAGGGGAAACGACTGATCTCTTGATCTTCTTTTTCACACACAGCATTCGGCAAGCAGCTGTTGTCTAGATGGAACCACCTTGTTATTTAAATCAGTCAGCGGAGACCATTAATGGAAGGGCTACCTTTACTCGCCTATTCACGATTATCAGAAAAGCATCTCAGAATGAACAACGCCCCAAACATTAAGGCAGTGGGCTTCATGTACAGTTGAAGAACACTCCCCCCCCCCAATCTTACCTGATGTGGTATACTTGTACAGCCATGGCCAAAAGTTTTGAGAATGACACTATTATTAATTTCACAAAGTCTGCTGCTTCAGTGCTTTTAGATCTTTTTGTCAGATGTTACTATAGTATACTGAAGTATAATTACAAGTTTATACAAAGAGTCGATGCGGTGTTTTCTCTACCATCAGTCCTGTGTCATGCCGACAGCATGCTGAGACCATTCATTTGTGGGGTTAATTCTCAGTCAAGGGAGTGGGCTCACTCACAGTTTTGCCTAAAAACACAGCCATAAGTAAAGAATGGTACAAAATCATCCACTGAGAGCAACTTCTCCCAACTATCCAACAACAGTTTGGTGTCGGACAATGCCTTTTGCAGCAAAAGTGATAATTACAGTAAGTGGCTTGAGGAACAAAACATCAAAATTTTGTGTTCATGGCCAGGGAACTCCCCAGACCTTAATCTCATTGAGAACTTGTGGTCAATCCTTAAGAGGTGGGTGACTAAACTTTTGCCATGGCTGTACCTACTGTATTCTCACATTTTTTGTTTTTGTTCCTCTTTTAATAACTGGCAATCCTGGCTAATTAACAGCTTAATGATTGGATCTGATTTAATTTGTTGTTAGGTGACAGGCTGAAACTTCAACCACAAACAAATTTGCATTATCAAGCTACAGTTTAGGTAAAAAAAAAATAAAAATGTCACTAGCTTTTTGCAGTTACATCCCCTCATATTTTGGTGTAAATGCTGAAGTGGCTAATATCCTAAACTTGGCTGTCTAAGAATGTGAATAAATATATATATTTTTGCAAACCTTTAAAAAAAAAAAGTAACTTTCTCAATAAAGTAAGCCATAGAAAGCCCCCCTCTAATACTCTTAAAACAGTAACAAGCTCAGCCCAACAGATAACAATGCAATTTGAGCTGGATAATATAATCAGTCTGAGTGCCATGCTGTGGGTGTGTGTGTGGTGATGGTGGGGTGGTAGCAGCTAGTGGGTTTGTATACTTACATTATTAAATGTACAGTAGAGCACAGAGGTATGTTTCAAATGTGGATTACCTGCTGAAAGCTGCTGCTCCATCTGACTGCCATCAACCCCATTGTCTGACCTATTAGGACACTGTCTTAACCACAAAACAATGAAGCACACATTATACTGTATATAGTCGTCTCTTCTTTTGAGTATGTTAGAGTTGTTAACCAACCATGGCATTATCCTCTTCTGTATCTTATCCAGTATTTAAATGAAAGAAGTTGCAACCATTTACTCCTTTAAAAGCTAATTGGCTATGTTAAGCATTGTAAATGTACTAAAATAATGCAACATAATTTCAATTTATTTAATTATTTCTTTCAATATAATAATTTCCTTTAATGAAGCTGAAACTGTACCATTGTTATAATTAGATTTTTAAAAAGTTCGTCTTTACAAAGTCTGCATGAGTACATTACTTTACTTGACTGACTTAAATGTGCGGTAGACTAGCAGTGGAAAGCTGCTATGCCTGAGAGGCATCACCCCAAAATTGAATTGAATTGAATTTAATTTAACATATGGATGGATATATGGATAATTTACATCTCATTCAAAAATCTATGTCTTTAGGTAAGCTTTATCTTTGTCCCATACCCTCCTCATCCCATGCCCATTGTCTTCTCCTGGATGCTGCTGGCCAACTTCTTCTTAAAATGCTAAACCTGCAATGCATTGTAGATTTCCACATGAAACGTTTCCATATTAATTATTTAATTGCTGCATATTATGCAGCATTATTTCTATGCAATACCATACAATTCCTGGCCAAAAAAGGCCCACACTTTGTTTATGCAGTTTATGCAATGTGGTTACCCCTTAATGTACAGTATAAAAATTATTCCTCATGCTTTCAGAACCACCCTTGGAATATGACATTGTCATCAAGGAAGGGAAAAAAAGAGCTATATATGTGATACATTTAGTACATTCAGCTCATCAGCTAACTTAATTTTATTGCTTAATTTTAATGTTGTTGAGCCTAGACCTGACCCAACTGAAGCAACATCAGATCATAACACTGCCTCCAGAGGATTGTGCACTCTCCATCACAGTGGCCACTAAGCATGATGGATGAATCACGTCATGCGCTTCCCTTCTTATCCAGACGCACTCATCGCTTTGAACTCATCAGACCACATGACCTTTTTCCATTGCTCCAAAGTTCAATCTTTATACTCCTTGGCAACCTGAAGCCTTTTCTTCAAGTATTCTTGTTAACAACTAGTCTTCCTTTTTAGTCCCAGACCAATGAGTTCTAATTGCATTGTAAGTATGAAAATGGTTTTACTTTCACAATTTAACAAGCTGTGATTACTAGTTATTACAATAAGAACAAGGATAAAAAAAATCTATAAAATCTTACAATACTAAAGACAGAAGAATCCTGTGGTAGCTCTGTAGCAGTTTATTTATTTAACTGGATTATAGCTCCATTTAAAGAAGATAGTTCCTATGGGAAGCCACGTGTCTGGTGCTGTTTGCAACCTACAAAAAGGCTCATTTTCATGTCTTTAACCTGATGCAGGTCTGTTGTTATGCTTCAGAGGTTCAAAACGCACATCCTGGGGTGCGATGTTAATCGAGACCCAATTTCAAAGCTTTGATTAAAAAGAAAAGAAAAAAGAAAAAAATGTCTACAATAAATTAATATTTCAATCTCACACTCCGTGGCTCATTTGCTCTAAAGAACAAGTTGAAAACGTATTTTTTGTTGATGTGTCCCCTTTACTCCTTTACACATTTACACTGATCAGCCATACCATTAAAACCTATAGCAATAAGCCCAATACAGTATCTGTGTGAGTTCCCCTTGTGCCACCAGGGCAGCTCTGGCCTCTCAGGTCATGACTCCGCAAGACCTCTGGGGGCGTGCTGTGGTGTCTGTAATTACTATAGGATCCTTTGGGTGCAGTGGGTTGTGGGGTGAAGCCTCTATAAATCTGATTTGTTTGTCCAGCACATCTCATGGATGCTTGGTCAGATTGAGATCTGGGGAATTTGGAGGGTGGATCAACAATCTTGAACTCTCTTCCTGCTAAGCCCCATACATGGCAGGCTTTTGTGCACTGGGTGTTCTGATGACTTTCAATCATAGCCAGCATTTCCTTTTTTTCAGGAATTTGGGCTTTTCTATGGGATCGGACCAGATGGGCTTGCATTTCCTCCCCACAGGAATAGATGAGCCTTGGGTGCCTATGATCCTGTTACAGTTTACTGGTATATAATTGATCCTGTTACAGTTTACTGGTATATAATTGATAATCAATGTTATTCAGTTTACCTGGCAGTGTTGTGGCTGAGGTAACCATTACAAAATGACCAAAAAAAAAAAGAGTGGCTCATGGGACAGGCTTATTTCTGTCCCTTATGTGGTGTGCGAATTTTCCATGAGCCTATTTATTATTCACATAAAATATTTTGTAGGTATAACTGACCTTCTGAAGCTGTACCGATTTCAGTGGTGATAAAAACCTTGTAATATTTGTACATATTTTTATAGGATAATGATTTGTACCATCACGAAAAATTATTATTTATTATCAAACAAAAAAATAGTCAAATATTAACAACATATTGTGTACTACTTGTAAATGAGATGAAGTAAAACAATTGATGTGTGCTTATGAATTATCTTGATATTCTTGATGTTTTATTGTTTAACAATGAAAAATAATGTAGTGGGTCAGGAACACTGGGTATGTTACAAAAATGTAAAAAGGATAATTGATGTTAAAAAAAAAATCAGCTCAAAATAATATTACACAAATAATATGTGCAAATAATATTAACAAAACAGAATACATTAAGCACCCAGCCTTCTGGTTTCCTCTGAGCAAAGAAATATATGAAGGACTTCATTATAAATGTGCATTATCACAGTCAGCCAGTTTGTACAGTCACATGCTGCTGCATATATTAAGGCAAAGGTGCATATTCATACAGGTGCATATACTGTACATGCAGGTGCATATACTAAAGGTGCACATGCAGATGAATATATACTATACACACACATGCAATTTCTCTCAATTTCCCAGCTTGCAGTGACCTCTGGTACCCTCTATCCTGGTCTCCAGCAAGTCTTTTCCTGGCCTTCGTATTTTTCTCTCCTTCATGGGCTTATCCCCCCTTTCTCCACACTGCACGCTCTCGACCCGCAAAGGATTCGGCTGTCCAATCCTGCTGAGCTGCTTGCTGGCTCTCCATTCAGCTCAGCTTTGCCAGTGTGCAGCTGAAGCTAAAGAGGACTTATCTGTGTTTCGCTCGAGGAATTACTACAGTTACAGATGGTGCTTAGCACCCGTTTGTTCGCTCTAGGGAAGAGCAGAGCAGAGGAGACGAATGGAACCAAAGTGGATTTGGAATGCCCGCGCTAGGAAAGGTTTTAAGATTTGGATAGTGAATTTGCGAAAGCTGGCTTGTAAAGGACAATAATGATGAAAACAGAGTTTTAAAAGTAGCAGCTTGGTCAGAAGTCTAGGTAGGGTCTGATGGAACCACCCAGTGGTTAAACAGTCTCAGAGGTTCTTTAAAAATCTTTAACATGGGAATTTTTTAAAGAGGAGAGTAAGTGTTAGGAGAGTGCAGTGTTTACTGCCTGTGATTTGCTAATAAAACAGTTCTGAATCTGCTTACAGGCCAAAGACAGATCTTCTCTACACAACTCCTGATGGCTGACAAAAAAAAAAAAAAAAAACAGGACTGGTAAATAAATAATGGTTAAGAAGAGATGGATGAACAACTATATGTCTCTTTCAGTTCAATCAAGCTCTGGGAAAAAGTGATGCCTGTGTCTGAGTAAAAATCTGCTCATCATTCTATGTTTCTTTCATCTCCCCATCCAGATAGTAAAACAGCAGTCTGAAAAAAATGATAAACTACCTGTCATCTTACCCAAAGCACTGAGGTGATTTAATTAATTGCTTTGAAGCAGGAGAAAGCACACAACTGTCTGCCAGGGAGAAGAGAAAAAAAGAGTGTTTTAAAGGTGTATTACACACGGTGAGTCTGCAATATCCCTCATTTTCCATAAATGAATCAACAATTTTGAAAGAAGTGACTGACGTTTAGACCGTTTTCCAGGAATGCAACTTTGCAGACAAATTGTATTACAGTGGAACCTTGGATTACGAGCCGGAATAATTCGTTATGGAAGTGGGCTCGTATTCCAAAATACTCGTAAACCAATTCGAATTTTCCCATAAGAAAGAATGGAAACTCAAATTATTTGTTCCACAGCCCAAAAAAATAAATACATAAAAAATATATATATATTACCCACAATTTCGCAGCACAAGAGAGAGAAAAACCGTTGTCTCAGTTGTGATCACGTGACACTCTGCGTCAAAACAAGGATCGCGTGATCGATACATGATACTCAGTACTCGTAAACCAAAACTTGTTCGTTTTTCAAGTCTAAATTTATTACAAATCTTTGCTGGTCTTGCGGAACACTCGCAAACAGCATTATTCGCAATCCGAGGTTTCACTGTACTTGCTTCACTTTATAGCTCCGGGGCCGATGATTTGATGCTTTCTTAGATTACAGTCTGTAAGGGGTTTCTATGTATGTTCTGGATGTGCTGGTTTCCTTTCACCTTCCAAAAACTTTGCCACTTTGCCACGTAAATGAGTTCGTGAATTTGCATGAGAACAGCACTCTGTGATGGACTGGTGTCCAAGTCATTGGTGTCAGGGCATGTTTTGAAAAGCGAGTTACAGTAGTTAGGAAATTAGTTGTTACCATAGAAATGACAGAATATTCGAAATCAATAAATTATTGTGACTGTCACTCAATAGTTCAAGAGTGAAATTCTTACAAATTTATTTACAATAAATTATTAGTTTTGTACCTGAACCTCCTATGACAAAACTTTTTAGCCTCCAAACACATAGTATGACTGCAGATAAATCCCCGCTATCCGTTATCACCCAAATGAGGATGGGTTCCCTGTTAAGTCTGGTTCCTTTTAAGGTTTTTACCTATTGCCATCTCAGGCAGTTTTTCCTTGCCACCAATGCCCTCTGCTTGCTCATCGGGGACGATCTGATCGTTTTGATTTATACATATTTCCTCATATATTTCATACTCATTTCCCTAGTTTTCTTTTTGATCCTGTAAAGCTGCTTTGCGAGAATGACTATTGCTAAAAGCGTTTTATAAACAAAATTGAATTTAAATGAATTAAAATGGAATTAAATTGGCTGAAACACTTTTTTTTAAAGAAAATCCGAACCAATCAAAAATATTTGGTGCTCTTTTTTCCTTCAACAATTAAAGGACATTCGAGGTAGGCTAATTGGCATTTTTAAATTCCCTGTAGTGTGTGAGGGAGTGTGTGCTTGTGTGCCCTGCAATAGAATGGCACCCCTGTGTACCCCACTTTTTGCCCTGTGTCTCGCCCTGGCTTTCTGTGTCCTTGAACAGGATAAGCATTATAGAGAATGAGTGAGTGAATGAGTGAGTGAGTGAAAATCAATAATCCAGCAGCACTATGCTACAGGCATATTCATGATAAATGTAGCGGCAGTGCTGCCAACTTAGTGAATTTGTTGCTAGATTTAATGACCCTTTTAGAGACTGAGGGTGCAGTCTTAGGTGCCGGATGTAAGAATGAGCCCATCAGCTTCTACACTTCATCAGTGAGTGTAAGAGAGAAGCAGCATGTTCAGCCCACAGCACGGCCACTGGCAGAGACGTGAATAACCTATGTATGTGCATGTTTGCTAGGGAGTTCCTTCTTTGTGTATTTACTTTTACTGTTTTATTATTTTTTATATGTAAAAAAAAGATCATATTACACAATATAAAATATACACTTAGAATAACTATAAATAGAATCATTAAATCTATTTAATATATAATTATCTAAAAATAAAAACAATGGTAATGGTACAGTACCACAATGGTAAAGTAAATAATTTCTTTTTAATTGTATACATATTTTATATGAGAGATTTACAGCAAAATTACTGGTGGACTGAACACTTTTAGTTTCTTTACAGCAACATTACTGGTGGATTGAACACTTCTTGTTTCCACTTTGACCACTCAATATGTACGTAAGTTGTCTGCCAACCTACACATGCATTGCCATGTGTGATTGCTGACTTTAGGTCACTTGGCAGATTTGAAGATTTAGGCTCACCCAAATTCATTTTACATGCACTTACCATATCGGTCAAAAGTTTAGACACAAGTTAGACCAATACTAGATTTTTCTTTAAAAACTAAGAAATGCCATGATATTAGTAAATGAAGTAAAAAGTCAGTTGTTATTTAATGACACGGAGGTCAGCTGTTCTGGAAACAGTTCTTGCAAGAACAGTATTGTGTGAAGTGCATTAGCAAAACCCATCAAACACCATGAAGAAACTGGCTTTCATGAAGACCTTCCCAGGAAAGCAAAACCAAAACTTACCTCTGCTGCAGAGGAGAAGTTCAGTTAGAGTTCTAGAGCATAAGATTAGAGTATAAGTAGCAGAAGAAGAGCATGTTAAGTCTCAAGCTTTCCCTGAAAGGTGAAGTTCCCCTGGTGTCTTCCCCCTCTAGATTTGCTAACGTGCCCAAACCAGTAACTTCAGTAGCTGCTATAAACTAAGAAAAATACTCCATATACCACTCAAGAGGCCAAACCACAGGGCTCAGTCTGTCAGAATCGTGTCCTGCCCTCTACTCATTCTCTCAGGGTGAGTTTCTCGAAGCCAAACTGCATTAATGACTTTCTTCATGGTTGAGAAACTTGCAAGTTGAAGCATGAACAGTTTCCTCCCTTCATGTCTCCCCTCCCTCTCTTTTCTTTCACCTTCATTGGTGCTCAATACTCCTAAGCCGCCCGTCAAAATGAACTGTTTATCCATGTTCGAATCCGGTTATCGATTCTGCCTCCTGCCGATTCGGAGCAGGTTTGACCTGCGCTCCGTCGAGATCAGCTGATCTAAAACACTTATCTGGAATAATCTACCTCACTCAGATCAATCTGCCCGCCCTGACACTTTCTCTAAAAGAGAATGGATTAACAAGAATGTACATTATGCCAACCATACGCTCGCATTCACTCGGCTTAAGTTTCTAATTTTATTGCATTTTTGGGTCTCGGCAAGACAGCAGGCTTGTTCTTGCCTGCTCCATCTATGAATTACTGTAGCCTCAGCTCTGTGTGTGCTCTATTTTGTGATCAGCTACAAATGTCTGGCTTTTTTTCTGACAAGAGCGAAAAAGAAAAAGAAGGAAAGAACAAAAGGAAAAATTCTCTATATATTTGCAGCCTACATATGAATCCCCACTTTACCTGGGTTTTTTTTTATTTTATTAATTCTGCTTTGTTCTCTTAGGTGTACAGTACAGCTCAGCTAACCCTCAGTCACCATTGCATATTTACTTTTACCTCAACTTGGCATAATTATAGTTGCCATGGAGACAGAAGCCGTGTTAAAAGGAGGGTTAACCTGGGCAGAGACGGAGCAAAGAGCATATGGGGGCAATTGCCTTGGCAACGCACAACAGATGCCATGGCAACCTATGCATGCATCATTTCTCTTTATTAAGATGCTAACAGTATTAGCAGACAGCGAGAGCGAGAGAAAGAGACAGATAGGAAATAATGTTCATAAAAAAATGTTCATTTTAAAAGAGGAGAAGAATAAATTTCCTCTGCCTCTTCCCCCCACTTTTATAAGATGTGAAAGGGCAATAAGAATAAACCTGATGTTCTTTGGTCTTTTGGCTGGGAGCATGGATCATATTTTAGAGGCTAAAGTAAAGAAACAAAGTGAAATTAAATTGCAAACACGTTATCAAATAAGAAATTACAGCGTGTCGACTAACAACCTGGACAGCAGCCAAGATAAACCATGACCTAGCACGCAAAAGTGCATCAACTGTGGTTTCAGCTTTTTCTTCCACCAAGAGTACACAAATATTTAATATATTAATTATGAGATGATTCTCAATCATTAAAAACCAAGTCAAAATGTTCCGTTCCTGAGTCAAAAGTCAAAAATGTGAAACACTCCATCATAATTATATTGCAAGACATAATAAGCCAGATGCATGATGTACTAAGTCATGCCTATGAGATAAAGCCATCTAATTAGCTAAAGCTATTATTTTAAAATAGGAATTGGGACAAGTAACCGGGACAAGTTGTGGTTATGATATAAGCCTGGTAAGGAGCTACCCAGTCTTTATTTTAAAATGCTATGTTATAATTATTTTATACCACCCAGTAGTGATTTTTAGATACTTAGTAATCTTAATTTCAAGACTTTCTTAATAGTGTTAATTTAAAGAGAGTTAGTCATACTATCTGAGACATGTCATACTTGTAAAATATAAACTCTTGTCAAGATAATAAATCGATATTATTAAATATTTAATAATATTGGCTAAAATATTATTCAATATTTATTTATTATTATGTCCTATTTGATAAACCATGTCATACTCATGAAATATTCCATCCATATATCTAGGAACTTCTGTAGTCAAACTAGGTACTGTGGAAGTCAATGGTGAACATTGTATTTATTCCCTTTTTTGTACTACCGTGGTAGGCCCTCTGGTCAACCTTCACACATACATTCACATGCACATTCACAGACTATGGGCAACTTTGGGAATTTTATTTAGCATTAGAAGAACATGCAAATTCCATGCACCCAGACTTAACGTGGGAATCAAACATAGGACCTGAAGGTACAAGGTGACAAGGCTATTTATGAGGATTTATGAGATTCTGGGGCAACATTGAGATAAAAAGCCACATTTTTTTTATAATTACACAAGTCATAATTTACAAATATTATCTTTTACATATTACAATTAGCGTTTATATCTCGGTTCTATGATAATATATTATATAATTTTATATAATAGCTCATAAGACACTAAAATTATTATTTATATATGAACAACATCACATGCTGTTGTACAGAATATCATCACAGCTATCAGTTAGTGTATGTAACAGGAGTTAGCGGCGTTTTAACTTTCTTACTGGTAATGTGTAGCCAAAATTTGAGAAGAATTAACCACAGAGGTGGCAAACAGACCAGTAAATCTTGTACGTTTCTCTTTATGTCAACACATATTTCACATTAGCTTTTAGCCACAGCTAACTAACTCCTCTGGGGTTAAACAGCAAACTCTGTAAAACTGAAAGCTAGTCAACTATGTAGGGTGTACAATCTTTTGTTGCTGTTATCACCACTCATGAAACACAGCAGATCTAATCAGATTGCTTGGTTGGAAGTAACTATAAATTTTCTTATATTATATATTATCAGTTACCAAATTACCAGTTTTGTTTTCACTCTGATGTACACCATTTATGGTGAGACCGTATACAGACAGGTGTGTGCCTCTCCTAATTATGTCTAAAAATTCAATTAGGGTGACACGGTGACTTAGGGGTTAGCAGTAGTGATGGGAATTGTGAATTATTTTAGGGACTCGGTTCTTTGAATCTCGTTCATCAAAATGAACTAATCTTTTTGTGAGTCATTTAGTTCATGTTGTTCTTTTGTTTAGAAATAAAATAAAATGAGCAGCTCACCTCTCATATCTTCTGATCCGAGTCGTTCGTTCTTTTGAATCTATTGCACTGCATAGCGTCCATGGGAGTCACGTGACAAAAGAATGAATGTCTCGGATTAGAACACTCATTTAGAAGAATCGCTCAATTCTGTTTCCTGTGTACTGCACTGCATAGTGTCTATGGGAGTCACGTGACAAAAGAACGAACGTTTGGGACCAAAAGACTCAAAGGTAACTACTCATTTCTAGTTTCTTGTACGTAACCTACGGACTGTGCATACTGTACACGCCCAGTAGAAAATGAACGAATCACTCTCTGATACTACTTGTTCTTCAGAAAGAACGAATCGTTCATGAATGACCTACCACTAGTTAGCTCTATTGCCTTGCACCTCCATGGTCTGTGTTCGATTTCCACCTTGGGTCTGTGTGCATGGAGTTTGCATGATCTTCCCATTCTTGGTGGGTTTCCTCTGGGTTCTCCCGCAACACTCTTTACAGGATGAAGCGGTATAGACAATGAGTGAGTGAGTGAATTCGATTAGGCACAAGGAGGACACCATCTCAAGGACGATTGATTCAAGATTCAAGATTCAAAGAACTTTATTAATCCCAGAGGGAAATTGCTTAGGAGTAGGATGCACCAGAGCTCAAATGCAAGTGTTGTAACAAAGGGTCTGAATACTTAATTAAACAGGATTTTTTTTTTTTAATCCACAAAACACTCAAAACACCAGCTTTAATTTTGTCATTATGGGGAATTCTATGTTGGATGTTGAGAAAAACTAAAAACTTTCCATTGGCACTGCATATGCAGTGAGTCACCAAAATAAAAAAAAAAAACTACAAAAATACTGCACATAATGTGTGGATGCTCTGGGACGAAAGAAGAACAAGTAAAAATAAAGAAACAAGGAGAAAATTCATTTCCAACCTTCTGAATTTTGCTGCCAACATGAATCATCCCACAGTGGAATGGAGCTTGACTCTTTTTATCACCTTTTCATTCCGCCTGCCTCGTTCGTCATCGTTTTGATCCTTACTTGTAATAATTCTGATGATCCCTGATCCGTATGTTTATTTCATGACGTCCTTTCATTTACCTTCTGTTTCCATTTATTTTTGTAAACTGTCAAGACAGAATGCAATAGATACGGAAGAAATCGCTCGAGCTTCTTATCCTGAAAGTGAAAAAAATACGTCTTTTCAGCACTGTACTGCATCAAGCCCTTGTTTCATAAGTACATTTGATGGCTTTCCTATAAACTAATTAAAACACATTACTGAAAGTAAAGCATGCTTGGTTAATTGATACTATTAAAACGGTGATCTGCAGTAATTACTTGAGCATGTTACTTTGTAATGTGTTGTTCATAATTATCATCGACCTTTACAATAGAGTATGTGCACTTCTATATATGTGTGTGTGTGTCCTGGAGGAGGTATATTGTGATCCTATTCTCTCTTGAGTGCCTATGTGCCAGCAGACATGATGCATTAGCATCAGCCTGACTTCAGCAATGTTTATGAGGATTACCACAGGGCCCTGAGGAGTTCTTCCTGTCTGCCTCTCTGTCTCTGATGAGCTCTCTGCCCTTTTGCTTCTGATTGTCTCTTTGTGTGTGTGTAAGTGTGTGTGTGTGTGTGCATTTCTCACAGTGTCAGTATTAGGAGCCTTCTAGATTAATTAGACACGTATGATTACTCTCTCTTTTGACTCAGCACTATTTTTTTAAAATAAGTAAACCTCAAAAAAGAGGCTTGACACTTTTCATACTATCAAAACTGATCCTCTAGATCAGTGGTTCCTAATCCCGGTCCTGGTGGACCCCTTGTCCTGCAGATTTTCGCATTTCCTCTGCTCTAAGACACCCACTTCTATTCAGAAAAGCCTGGTGGGTAGCTGATTAGTTAAATCAGGCATGCTGGGATGTGCAGACCAGGGGGTCCTCCAGGACCAAGGTTGGGAATCACTGCTCTAGGTTCCAAGATACAGTAGTCCACTTTTTTTTTCTTTTTTTTCTTTTTTTTTTAAACCTGCCAATATCAAGTAAGGGATACAATGAATACCTGGTTCAGGTGACTCAGGCGAGCACAAAATTGTGGACCCCAAGGACTAGTAATCTCTTCCACATAGCCATCTTTATGGACATTTACCTGTAAAATGAGAAAGCGTTACTGTTCAAGACTTATGCAATTACCATAAGTTTTCTTTTTTTAATATTCTCTGTTTCAAAGATAGATTAAACTCATAAAAATTGTAGTGCCTGTCAACTGTCAAGAAAAATCTCACACTTTCCAAATTTAGGTTTCACACTTTGTTATCCTTCATACTTCATATGAAACATTTTATGACTTTTCCCAAAGTGGTCCAAATTATATAAGAATTTAATTAGTAATTATTTAATCAATTTACATATAAATGGTCTATTGGATTGAGAACAGGTGACTGTGGAGGTCGTTTGAGTACAGTGAACTCATTTTCATGTTCAAGAAACCAGTTTAGGATGATTCTAACTTTGCAACTTGGCATGTTATCCTGTAGTCATAAAGGGATGCACATGATCAGCAACAATACTCAGGTAGGCTGTGGCATTTAAACAATGCACAACTGGTAATAAAGGGCCCAAAGTGTGCCAAGAACATATCCCCCCACACCATTACACCACCACTAGCAGCCTGAATTGTTAATACAAGGCAGGATGAATCCCTGCTTCTATGTTATTTTTGCCAAATTCTGACCCTACAATGTAAATGCCACTGCAGAAATCAAGACCCATCAGATCAACCAACATTTTTTCCAATCTTCTATTATAATCGCACTGAAGACCTTCTGTTTCGAGGTTTCACATGATGTGCATTCAGAGATGCTCTGCAGTGTCCCTAGGTTGTACTGAGATGTTATTTGAGTTACTGTTGCCTTTTTATCACTCCTCCTCTGACCTCTTGCATCAGCAAGGCATTTTCATCCAGAGAACTGCCGCTCACTGGATATAATTTTATTTATTTTTTCAAACCATTCTCTGTAAACCATAGCCATGGTTGTGGTCTTCATTCTGGTGCTCGGTTTGAACTTCAGCAGACCGCCTTGACCATGCTTACATGTCTAAATGTTGTTACCGAGCAAGTTTACTTAATGAAATGACCCATGAATGTACTTATAAACAACTTAATAAAAAAGACCAAGGGGTGGTTTTAGTGTGTTAATTTTGGTAAACTGGTGACAAGGTCATGGGTGGCCAAGGCTTACTGATGCACATGGGGAGCAAAGTCTGGCATGTCGTATCCAATAGAAGCGCTAGTGTATAACAAATTGATAAAATGGTTCATGCTGGTTGTAATGAAGATGTCAGAAGACACAGTGCATCACTGTTACGGTGGCAAAAGAAGGGACCTCCTCAACATTAGGCAGGTGGTCATAATGTTATGGCTGATTGATTGATCATATTTCTGTTATATGTTATGTTACATAAGCCATTTCCCATCATCCTGCTCTCCTATATGGTATAGAGAAAATCACCCAGAGGAGCTGATATGCAGATGGACAGACTGATAATGAGTTTCCTGTGGTCCTCCACATGCTCATATATACTCAGTTCTTCTACAAAATCATTTTGTACAGAAAGAGAGAGGATTTGAACAGATATATATATCTTTACTTTGATCTATATATGGTGTGGACTTGTGCTGGAGCTTTCCGCCAAACCCTCTGGGAAATCTTGCTGCACTGCAGTGTGAATTCCACATTAATTAACACACTTATTTCACTCAGACAATGAACACATTGCATGGATCATAGAGCATGCAGGAGAGCATGAACACAGCCCTCTGTGAATGAATGATCATAGCTCTATAGTAATTGCCGGTGGGACTTGATGATTTGATTGTGTCGGAAGTGGCGGCAGATGCTCACAAATGGATTAATGCATTGCTTAGCAAGAGGGCTAGTGTTAACCTGGAAGATCAATACAGGATCTTTTTAATGATACTGATCAACTTAATGCCTCACATCACACATAAACACACACTGACTCAACGCTGAATTAACACACATTAATTTCACAGAACATCAACAGGCTTATGAAAAGTCTCAAACCAGAAGCTAATTGGTTTTGACCCTCATTATTAATGAGCCTTTAGAGGAAATTATTTTCTTCTTAGAAAATTGTAATCAAATCAGGGTTAAATTTGGAGGACAAAATGTTGTAAAGACACATCACTCTGTAAAAGTTATTCAGGAACATTAATGATAGCATTTTACATTAAGCATCTCCTAACTTACATTATAGAGCAAATTAATCTAAATCCTAATAACAAACCAGGAGTTTTTAGTCTCATTACTTATGACAATAAGTAAGTAACGGATGCCAGGAGATTCAAGCTGAGTCAGGTACAGAAGTGCAGATCTTCTTTGTTAACTGTGAAACATTTGTTTTCACAGTAAACATTTAAGGTCACTGATGTCTGGTATACAATACGTTTCTGGCACTTAATTGTTCTGCCGGCAAAGTAGCCTTAAGCCTGTTTTGTGTCTTCGAGTCAAGAAAGGAACAAAAAAAAAAATTGATCGATTTAATTTTAAATTTTTGAATGAAGATTGTTGGTTGGACTGAAATGCTGTAAGATAATCAGAGTTTTATGGTGTTGTTGTATCGGTAACATACAAAATTCATCTCATTTTCTTTTCTTTTTTTTTTGCCACATTAGGCGATGGATACGTCCCACCCTGGAGATATATCCATTGTTTCTGTGGCAGTTACTTAAGGGGTCAGTTTGCCATCTCAATGCCTGATTGTCATTCACACACTTTGGGGAATTTGGGAATGCCAGTTAGTTTAACCTGCATGTCTTTGGACTGTTGAAGAAGGCCAGAGTGATTGTGAACCCACCAAGTACGGGGAAAACATGCAAACTGTAGCTGGAATTGAACCCGAACCCTGGAGGTGCAAGGCAACTAAGCCACTGTGCCACCCATCCCATTTTTTACATATATTTATATATGGATGTTTGACTTTTTTCTTTTAATGTAATGTATTGAATAAAAATTTACAGATGTAGGTGACTCTACTTAACAATTAAGTTAAGCTTCTATTTGTCATATTAACATTACTGCAAAGTGAAACTTCGCATATCCCAGCTTGTTAGGATGTTAGGGACAGAGCAGAAACTCAGCCATGGATCAGATGAGGTTGAGGGCCTTGCAGGGCCCAACAGCAGCACCTTGGTGGAACTGGGGTTTGAACCTGCCAGCCTTTCAATTAGTAACTGAGAGCCTTAACTCACTTAGATACTAATTTAAAAAAAACATTGAAATGTAACTTTCTATTAAAAATTTATGTAATTCATTTATTACTGTATTCAAAGTACATTTAGGGAATTCTTAACATAATAACCAAAATTAATTTGAGAATATTTGGAATGTCAGAATGACATTCATTTATTCATTCATTCATCATCTATATCACTTTATCCTGTATACAAGGTCACGGGGCCTGAAGCCTGTCCTAGGAGACTTATGGCATGAGAGATGGTACACCCTGAACGGGCTGCCAATCCATCACAGGGCACACACGCACTCATTCACACACTAAGGCCATTTTGGAAAGGAGGAAAACATGCACACAGATGCGGGAATCAAACCTGGTTTTTTTCTGGTTACTGGAAAAGCAGCATTGGGCAGTAAATTTGAGTACAGTCCCCCTTTAACTTTAGCTGAAAGCTGTAAAATGTAAAATACAAGAGTTAAGTAAAAGTGATTTGCAGAGCAATGAGAACAGGTTAAAAGGACTGTCCTGTGAAAATTTTGTTGATTCAAATCCAAACAAGGAAAGAAAGATATAACTCGACACCCAAGGTTGACTCGATATCCTTGTGAGGACCTTCATAATTGTTAGCACAGATAATTAATGTTACACTTAAACCTTAAGTAGCCTATAGGAATCCTTTTGGCTCTTTCAGTCAATTAAGTTAATTAAGTTTAGTTTACTTTGAGTCACACTTTCGGGACAGACCGTTTTTTTTCCCGTGTCCACATTCGACTATTCATCACTTGATTAATGATAATTTGATAAAGGTAAATATTTTCTCTCATATATTTGTGCTGTGGGCTATCACTGCAGGCTTTTCCCTACACAGCAAAAGACTATTACGGCAATCACATGGTCAGAGAAATGCACACATACACAGGGAAGAGTCACAAAGTCATATGGAGCTTTGCTTCCTCACTGTGGAGGAGAAAAAAGGCAAACCACCTGATCCACCTGTCTCCCTTCTCTGTTGTACTTAGCCATGATATGATGTAAAGAATTGGCTCTGTTATCAAGCAATGTGAACATTAATCACATCATCCAGGTGGTTATGGTATTGGCTACAGTACGCAAGGCTGATGAGCAAAATGCAATGAACAAATTTGTCATAGTAAAGGCGTGCTGCCACAGAAGGGTGAAGCTAGGTCACAGCTGTGTGTGTGTGTGTGTATGAGAGAGAGAGAGAGAGAGAGAGAGAGAGAGAGGTGCCGCTTGGCAACGAGTTGGAGAAAGCTGTGTTTAAAGCTCTACTGTCAACTTGGATTTGGGCGTCATGACATTTGGTTATAGTGTATTTCATCTTCATGACAGTTTCTATGGTGGCACACATACACATACACATACACATGTACACACACTAAGAGTAAGGCATAGTTTGGATAGCGTTGGGGGAAAAAAAAGGTAGAGGACAGCACAGTTCACACAATGTCTGCCAGGCTCCTCTTCATTACACACATAATGAGAGAGAAAATGAAAGAGTGGACATCTGATGATGCGAGCGTCTACTAGGATACTGGAATTGGATGATAGCCAGCTGCAGAGATGACGGATGAGCGGATCGGATGGACCACTGGTCTTTGTATGTTATGACAGAGGAAGTGTGACTTGTCATGAGTTGCCACATAATGTTGCGGAGCCTAGACCTGACCAACTGAAGCAACCCCAGATCATAGCACTGCCTCCAGAGGCTTGTACAGTGGACACTATGTATTATAGGTGCATCAATTCATGAGCTTCCCTTCTTACTCTGTCACACACATTGCTCTGGAATGGCATGACCTTTTTCCATTGCTCCAAATTCCAATCTTTATTCTCCCTAGCAAACTGAAGACTTGTCCCACTAACAAGTTTATTTTTTTATAATGCACCTTCACCAAGGATTTAATTAAGCTCTATACTATATAATGTTTTTTTTAACCTTTTCACTTCCACAAAGTTGATAGTTTAGCTTAATCCTTCTGCTAATCCTAATAATGTGTTGGACAGTTTGTAACCCAAATCCTGTCAAATTTAAGTCTCTTTAACTGGTTTCTTTGCTGAAGAACAATAATTCGACCCTACTGAAATGATGACATTTTTGTCCAGGTAGTCTGTATATACTCAAAAGGTGCACTTGTTTAAACAGGAACGTATCAGCTTTTACATGGGCTACATGATTCAGTACAGAACATCATACCCACATTTGTACATCCATTTACATTATTTCAAGTCACCAGTCCAGATACATACTGTATCGGTATGGTTTTTGGGAACCGGGAGGACAACATACAACAAGGAAATGAGTAACACCATGGACAGCGACCTAAGCTCGAGATCAAACCCAACACCTGGAGCTGGAAGTCAGGAAAAGTCACCTAGCATGTGTTACACTCTTAGACATGCACAAAGAATGTTTATACACCTCACTTTAGACTGAAGTGTGACTGGTCAGCGGAGATCGTGTTTACACAGATTTTGGAATTCAGAATTTGCCATAGAGACTAATTGTGAGTCAGTAGATGGACTGGATCCAAACTCCACAGTAAGTGTTAAAACAATAATGATTCAAAATTTGTTTTCAAAGGATGTAAAGTTAATGATGAAGCCACCATCAAAAAGACTCATTTACACCAGCAGTGAAGATACAAAGTCAACATTTCTGGCAACAGTGGGTGAAAGACATGGAGTGACTTTAGCAACAATACTTCTTGATTGAGAAACATTATTACTGTTTTTCCCCCAAATTCTGTGCTGCTACAGACTTCTTAACCTGTTTTTAATGTCTTGTTTTTTTGCCATATTATCTCTTTATATGACTTCTTTTTATTCTGCTGAATTCGGTGGAAGAAAATCCATGAGCAAAATGCCATTTTTTAGCTCATTATGATACTAAAAGCCAGGGATGCATTTTATATACCCTCTGTAGCTAGCTTGTACGGATAGCTTTTCTGTGGATATTACATTACCCTGGCACTACCAGTGAAACCATGGCAACTAATGCCACCCACTAGCAGCCTGAGCAATCTGAGCTATATGAGATGAAAAATTGCTGCCGGTAGGAATTCAGTGCTTGCTGATTTTCAAGTTTATAAGTGCCAAAATGAGAAAGTTAGTTAATCCAATGCACTCATCACATTAAGATGTAACTGATAACATACTGTATCTAATGTGAATTAAGGCTTTATTCTAATCTCTAATGTCTACGTATTAATAATACTGTCTACTCAATAATGAATCAGTAAGAAAGTAAGGGCCTAAGCATGTGAGTGCATTCAGTCATTTTACTGTATATACTGCCTATACTGTCTATAAGGTTGCAGCGAGCCTGGAGCCCATTCCAGGGGTCTTAGGGCACAGAAGTGGGGTTATACCCTGTGTTAGTGTTTTGTGATATTTTCCTTCGACTGTGTTGGCTTTTACATGCTACTCCCCGTCCTCATTCCTTATATGGCAATACTTCTACCAGATGTCTACAAAGCAACCCCTTCTTTGTTTCCCTGGATTTCTATAGAACATGCTTTGTAGTAACATGCTTTTTTATGTAGCAGATGTGGCTTAGGAGCTTCTTATTCTGTTAAGAAAGTAGATAACATTCTGACACTCCATCGTTCATTTGTGTGTGATGGTGTTTCTCCTGATCGAAAAAGTGACCGACAACAGTGTCGAAGAACAGTTCAGCCATCATATTTTAACTTACTGTAAAACCCTGGATCTCGCAAGATGCCTGGAGCCTATTACAGGAGACTTGGGGCACGAGGCAGGGTACACCATGGACAGGGTGCCAATCCATAGCAGGGTACGCACAGTCACACACTACAGGCAATTTGAGAACGCCATTTAGCCTAACCTGCATGTTTTTAGACTGTGGGAGAAAACCAGAGCACCTGGTGGGAAAACACCAAGCACAGGGAGAACATGCACACAGACCCTGAGGCTGGAAGTGCAAGGCGACAGTTCTACACACTAAGCTGCCATACCGCTCTATTTCCAACACTATATTTTTACATATAAAAACAATGAAAACATTCAGAAAAGACATAAATGAAAAGAAATGGACATTAAACCTCATTTAACCTTAGTTTATGATTCCTCTTGGCACCAGCTGCTTTAAAAACAATTCAGCGCTTTTACTTTTTTTCATCGTCATGCTCCCAGATTGATTCACGAACAGAGGTGTCAAGTAACGAAGTACAAATACTTCGTTACCTTACTTAAGTAGAAATTTTGGGTATCTATACTTTAC
>JAOVVB010000049.1:8349049-8368409 GCA_028570985.1 Heterobranchus longifilis
CTCCTCAACAAAAAGAGACTAGACTGATAATACACACACACACACACACACACACACACACACACACACTTGTGTTCTTGTTGCTATGTTAAGGAACGTTCACTGTTTCTCTACTACCTCAACTTATCACCTCAACACCACAGAGTGTTATGTTATATTATGTTGTGTTTGTCGCACCGTCACTTTGTTGCTCTTGTTTGTATTTAAAAAAAAAAAAACGTAGATAGTCTGAGTTAGCTAGTCAGTTTTTTGTTAATTTATGTTGTTAATTTTTGTTGTCAGGTCAATCTGTCTTGTCTCCGCTAGCCAGCTCACTAGGCCTCTTAGTTAGCTAGTTTAGTTTTTTTCTGTTAATTTATGTTGTAAATTTATGTTGAATGTAGCATCTTGGTCCTGGAGGAACGTTGTTTAGTTTCACTGTGTACTAACTGTATATGGTTGAAGTGACAATAAAGCCTACTTGAACGTGAACTTGAACTTCTTTGTGTCTATTGTAATAGAGAATTAGAGAACATTTATCCCTATGTTCTTTCTAAAATATTTTGATTTGTTTTTTACTTGAATTCTATTGGTTGCAATGTCACAATAATGGTCGAAAAAGTTTCACATGTTTTTTTTTTTGTTTTTTTTTGCATTACATAAATGCAATTTTAACAGGGGCATGCATATTATATATACCTATAGAATCTTACTTGAAAATACAGTAGTGAAGCTTCAAAAGCTGCTTATACATAACAAATTCAGACATATGCACACATGTAACATTTGGATTTTGTGACTTTACATTCATTGGTATGTATTGTGTGTGATCCTAATCATTCATGTCAAATCTGTCAAAGCTTTTTATGCTCACCCGAGTATCCCCATTGAGTAATCCTTCCCTCCATCTACTTGTTGAATGATTTCTTGCCAGAATTTTTTTCTGTTCAAGATTGTTTTTGTTTATATGAGTAAAAAAAGTGTGTGCATATGTGTGGTTGTGTCTCATTTTCCAGGTTTAATAGTGATATATATATATGTGTGTGTATTCTTTTTTTGATACATATTGATATACCCAGTTTTCCCAAAGTACTGTGTGTGTGACACTTTTATTACCAGTAACAAGGGGACTTAATGCAATGTTTAGGCACTATGGGAAAAGCAAATCCATCTCACTATCAAGCCATTAAAAAATGATCCATACCTTTCTGTACACACTTTTGATTTACAGTCTCGAGGGTTCCAACAAGAACAAGATGAAATGCATCCTCAATTACTACAGCATTTGAAGATTTGTTTTTCCTTTCAATTTCAGAGACGATCTGCTGGTATCTGCCTGAAGACAACTCTCCTGACAGAGGAGCTCAATACCCTCATCTCATTTTTCTTCTCTTGATTCTTGTTTTTTTTTTTGATTGTCTAATCGTGATTCTTGTTTTTATTTTCTTTTAAGTTTTTATGTTTCTTCCTCTGTAAAGCTTTGATTCGGTGGGTTACCATTCATTGCACCTTATTCCAAAAGGATTTTTTAAAATTCTTTTAATTTCATGCTTTCCCTTATTTAGACACATGAACAAGCCATGAGTGGTGTGCAGTTTTGGAGCAAATTAATTTCAAACTCTCTGATTTTGCATCCAACTGTCTTTGTGGTCTAATTAATTCTTGTTTTGAAGGACGGATTATGAAGGACATAAATGCCCTTCTTTTATCTGAGTTTGCAAATAAACATAGAAGACATAATGAACACAGACAAAACCGGTCCCTTTGTTGACGTCTGTTCTCTTTGATGACTTAAGGACCATTTTATGCAAGAAATGGCCTAATTTAATGGCCTCTAAATACCATAAACCATCTGGGCTGTCTGCAACTCCTTTCAACTCCAATAAGATGTCCCTTTGCAATATAATTCAGATGTGCCAAGTGCTAAGAGCTCATGCTTGAGCTTAACAAAAATCATTTGCATTTGCATTTGAATTCATTCATTTGGCAAATACATTCATCCAAAGTGACTAATAATACAATTCAAGCATGAACTGGTAGAGGAGCTGAGTAGTTAACCATGTGCTAAATGTCCTGTTCAGCAACCACAGGTTTCTAAGGTAACTCGTAAGACTGCTACTGTACATGTAGGGCTACAGTATATCTTATCATTCAGAATAGTATTTGTATCACTTCTGGAGCTTTAATTCTATCTCTAACACTGTTTTCTCAAAAGTGTATAGCAAAACACTTTTTTTATCGCAAGGTTAAAGATATGCTGCATTTGACTTGGAGGTGAACACTTTGAACTTCTTTGTCCTCTTTCAGGTGATCAAGCTACAAAGTGGGAAAACATGGACAACTCTGTGTTTAACTTTTGTTATAAATATGGATTGATCCAAAGTAAACACTAGTATATATAACATACATTGTATTGAACATTCAAAGTATTGAACATTTGTACTCCTGCTAACACCTGAAATTCATCATTTTGTTTGCATTTATACATTAAAAACACAGGTAAGGTAAAATTGCCATCATGCTCATGAGAGGGTGACTCACATCAGGGCTGCCGTGCACATGCACAAAATTCGCCATGTGATTATGTTCAGCTGACATGCCTTTGTATCAAAAATAAGGATAACATTATGATTGTGCATTTTGTCTTCACACTATCATGCCCTGTTAAGACAATGCTAGCAAAGGAAAGCGTCATCGGAATGCTTTGACTTTAAGCAACACAAGCAGACATTGCCAGATGGTTTGGGGTTTCCATGAATATCATTTCCAGGCTATGGAACAGAATCAGAACAACTGGTCTTACTACTGATCGCCCTAGGTCTGGAAGGACAAGAGAGACAACAACAAGACATGACATGAGACATGAGAAATTGTACAGAAAATACTACCACTATGGTTGCTGGTATTCCAGGGTCACACACAATAAGTCATCAGATTATTCAGTGATGTTTGCCTTCAGATGCACTAGCTGGACGTGCAAGTGTGTGCCTATGGTGACTCTACGTCATTGTCATCATCATCTGAATCTTGTATTTCTTATGCTGATAGACACAGATTTTTTTTGTTTAACAAACTTTATTATTTATTTGACAGGAATAATTTTTGTATGAAATTTGTGTGGGCAATGGTTCTTTTGTTTATGAGTGTTTTAAAAGTCATTTGAAATAAAGATGTGTAAAATGTTACTGTAAGCAGCCGTGTTAATTTAATGATACTGTATATAGTGACATTCCTAAAATTAGGGGTTTGGAAAGTCTGATTTGTATTTCAGTCATATATATGGGAATGCTACTATGCTGATACAATTAAATCTATGTGGAAAACAAGCTTTTCAAAACATTTTCAGTACATGATATTTTAACCAGATAAAAAAAAAAATCCAAACGGCTAACAGGTGTGTATGTGGTCATTTACTGTGTCAGTCAAGTTCTCAGCCATGTTTACTGATGAAGTGGGCCAGAAATATAGTCTAAAGTCTGGCTCACATGCATGACTAGCTATTAGTGTATGCATTCATCTCTTCCATCTGGGATGCAATCTGCCATTAAATTCAGAGAATAAGAAGAACAAGAAGGAGAAGGATCATCATCCATCTGGAACATTTGACTTCCACACCACCAGAAGGCACCCTTCCCTGGGTTCTAATGGCCACTTCTTTGGTTGTCACTCAACTTTTTGGGTTGATTTCCTGTTTTCACAAAACATAAAACTATATTAAGAAACATAAATACAGCTATCGTTTGTGTCACAGAATATAAATGCATGTATTGGAAGCTTGACTGATATTTCCTATCCAGGTAAGCTTGGAGCCATAGTTTCCTATGTCCCTGATTGTTGTGTATGATCCTGGCCTTGACTATTTGTTTACCCAGGTAGATTACCACCTGGATTTTAAAATGGCAATACTCAGCTGTGTTGACTATGAATATTAGTTTATTTTCATGAATAATTTTGTTAATTTTGATATCACTGTCATTTACCCTAACATGTTATTTAATTACTGAGTTTTGGATTGTGGCCTGAGGCAGCCCTTTAGCCTAGTTGTTAGCACTGTTGCTTTGCATCTCTAGGGTTGAGGGTTTTAATCTCATCTACGTTTGCGAAGTTTGCATGTAGATGGTGGATTTTCACTGGATACTCAGCTCCCCCCCTTGACTGTAGGCTGACTGGCATTTCCTTTTGCTTTTAATGTATTATTATGTGTGTGTGCTTGTGATCCTACATAGTGTATATATAGTATAGCAGTATAGGTAATATATAGATGGATGGATTGTCAACTGTTAATAAACCTTCAGCAAATGGATCTTAACAACCTCTTTGAGTGATGTCGTTTCATGGCACTATTAGTTTAACTGCGCCTACACATTGTAAAAATGGATACATTGTTCCTTTTTAAATCAAGTTATTTATGATGGCTTAAAGCAGTATAGACATTAAAAGCCTATGTGGTGAAACTAAAAATGCTGTGCTTTGCTTCACTACTTCCTCCATAAAAAGCTTAACCACATTTGTATTGCTCGGTATTTATTTGGAGATGCATCTCTCTTAGAAGTCAACAAACAAGAGCTGGAGTCAGAGTTTGTGGCTGTGTTTTTGCTAAACATCTCAACTTATGAATTCTTCCCTTCATTATAGCCTGTAAAGCACATGGCTTACAAATTGAACAAAATGCCAATGTTAAACAAGCCAAAGTTATAAGTAGCTAAGATTAGGGTGATTGTCAGATATAAACTTTATTTACATCTTTTAACATTGTCATTATTTATCTTTTATAATAGACTGTCATAAAAGCTTTACACTAATCACCCTTAACCTTCTGAACAACACTAATCACCAACTAGACATCACCCAAGGCTCACCCATGACCGTGAAGACCAAAGTTTAGTCCAATCCAACAAGAAAGCCCATGCAGGAGAAACTGCTGAAAAAAAGTTAATGTTATCCATGACACCATGCAAAACCCTTAGCAGTTTTCATGTTAAAGTTTTTTTTTTATGTTATGGCTGATCGATGTATACAGTATTAAGCAAGCGAGAAGTAGCAGCGGCAAAAGGAAAGCCTACAAGAAAGTACCTTGATGAAAAAGAGCGCTTATTTTCTTCTGTGTGACCAAGAATAGTATGATTATGAATTATTACACTTCACTATAAAGTGGATGTACTGTATGAGCATACTGTAATAAAATATTGTCTTTATGAACACAGCAGTAGGTACTATATACAAATCCACAAATTTGTTCTCATTCATATTTCTTGCATTTTTAGAGTGCCTTCATATACTGTACTTGTTCGGTCATAGTATACAGTGTTGTAGACGTATAAGTTGGTCTTTGATTAGATTAGGCGTTGTAACACACTCGGAGGACAGCGCTATCCTCTCCTTCCGCTTGCGTGAGCTTACAGACGCCCCTGATTGTCTGTAGAGCCGTGATTAATGTGGGAGCACTACAGTACGTATCTCTCATCCCTCCACTCTGAGAGAGCTCGGCCAATCAGCTCTCTCTAGACCTCCGGCTGTGAGAGGTTACAGCGTCACCTGGGGATCGCACTCAGAGGCAAGAGAACTTCTTTTAACATGGCTGCTTTTTTCCCTAAATGAAGCTTTTTGCTATTTTTTGTTGTTTTTCTGTAATTTTTTTTTACAATTATAGACAGCTACAAAAACTTTGCATTTCCATTCCAGCCTTTCAATGTGGTGTACTGGTATATAAACCAGTGCACTCGATACCCGTTATGTTCATCTTTAATTTGAGCCTTAACATTAATGGTAATTTGGGGATGTTTTCTGTTGCATTGAATTGTCGCTTGCATAAAAAGTAAAATCAAATCTTTTTAGTTTGGGAAGTAACTTGCTTTTAATAAGCATTAACATCATCCCTCCTAAAGATATTCCTTCAGTTGGCATTTTGATGGTGGTAGACAGCTAAAACGTGACTTGAAATTCTCCCATACTGTAGGTCTTTAACTAGGTTGAGATCTAGTTAAGTTGAAGCCCATACAACAGAATTTCCATCTTTTAACCGAATCTTTGTATCCTTCGTATGGAGGTCATCCTGTAAGAGAGCAGTCCCATCAGGAAAGAAATGTTTCATCATAGGATAAAGGTGATAAGACAGAATCCTTTCGAATTGATTAAAACATTTTCATTCCATTGAAGTTCTAAAGTTCAGTGAGTGGAGATGAATATCCTTTCCTTAGGTTCCCGTGCTTGGTTGCTGCCATAGCAACAACTAATTCATTGCTGTGGAAATAAGTCACCACTGAGATGTTCTTTATAAATACTTTATTCTGATGGTACACAGTTGCTCAGTAAAACAATCAGCTGCAATTCTCATAGTTTCTCATCCCTTTCTTGAAGTGGGCGAAACAGAATCGTCTGTATATAATTAATTTAATATTAGAAAACATTAGACCATATGTATTGTGTTTATAGCACATTCTCAAGATGTTCACAACACGGTTGTGTAAAATGGCAGACAATATATCTCAAGGTGACCTGTTATCCAATTTTTTTATACAATAAGACCACGCGGATGTGGGCATACTTTGAGTTTAGGGAAAATCAACAATGAAACAAACTCTTAACATGAAGAGCATGATATACAAAATCTTTCACAAGAGTAAGCGTATAACAGTAATTACCAGTATGCCTAAAGTGACAATGTACAAGCCTGAGTCAAAAATTATCCGCACTCTTAACTTTAATTATATTAAAACTTTGTTTGCAGCACTGTCTTATCACCACTTTCTGTTCAAGGCTACTGTCTCCCCAGTCACTGCTGTGCAGGTGTGAACGTGTTACATCTCTTCATGTGTAAGTTTTTTTGTGGTCTGAGGGTGTACCCGGTGCCGGTATTTATCGAAGACTTTGTGAGCAGTAAGGAGATAGTGTTATGTATTAGTTTTTACTAAAAATAAAATAAGTTCCACAACCAGAGTGCGGATAATTTTTGACTTACTGTCGTACTTCTACTTTGATAGTTACAGTATGTTGTTTGTAACTTTAAGATATTAGGTAATAGACGCTTATGATGATGGATGGATGTAGTGTTCTGGGTGTAGTACTCTTTAATGTATGTAGGGTGTAGGGTGTAGCTAATTTTCAGGAAACAAAAAGAGCGCAGAAGCATTCTACTGTGCGGTTAAACCAATCTGTTTAATCAAACAGATGATCAATTATGGGATGGTTGACCAACTCCTATCACTACCATCAGATTAAATTAATAACTTGACTTTTTTTAATATTTGATTTTTTTTCATTGTATGTTAGTGCACATTGAAGAATAGCAAATTTATAAAAAATATATATAGAACCTTTGACTGAGGGGTGAGGAGGGCAAAACCTAAGCAAAGCCTCATCTACTGGCAACAAGTATATTATCGAATATTGTTCATAATGATCAAATATTTCATTTTGCTCTCTCCAATTTGATTAAGGTCTTAATGTTTTTTAAAAGTGCACAGAGAGGAGAGAGAATGTGTGAGAGAGAGAGAGAGAGAGAGAGAGAGAGAGAGAGTTATCATTGAATCTGTCATTTTTGACATTAAAACATAGTTACTTAAATTTCCTATGATAAAATATTCCGGTTCATATTCTGACAAATAAGAGACTGTGCTGGGAACAGGTGCTGGGGACAAGAAGACTTCGGGAGAATTTCCGGGGTTCGTGAAGTGCACCTGTGATGAATAATCGAAGGGCCAATTTCCATTTGTAAATGTTAAAGTTAAAATATTATTGGTATTCTAAGGATCTTTTTGAGGTTATGAGGTTCTGTAATGAATAATATGTATAAGAAGCGTGAGCGTGCAGCAAAACACTCGAGAAAGATGGTTATGTTGTAGGTGTTTGATATTAAAATTTACTTTTTTTCAGTTGGCTTTCATTAAAACTGGCTTATGCCATATGTGCTCATTCTCAGCCTATAGCTGTGTGCGCGTGCGCGTGTGTGTGAAGTGGGGAACCAAGACACGAATAGCATGCAAATACAGGAAAAAAGGAGGACAGAGACATTCCCAGAGGAACTATTAAAATTCTTCTAAAATGCTTATGAGGTTTTTTTGTCCTTTTACACAAAGTAGACGTTTAGAGACTGGTGGACCACCGCAACCCATTTTTTTCAGGTTTGTGTAACTGTCCATATGAATTTAATATGGACATTGATATGTAAAATTATGCTATACCTACATAAGAAAAAAAAAAAAAAAAAAAGTCCCCTACATATGAACATTTGAGATTTGAACATGCATTCACGCATGTTCAAGTGTGGAAGTTATATCACATGTCCTGGGTCACATGCGTGAGCGTGCATCCCATGATGTCCGGAAGCAAGTGTAAAAATCAGCGAATAAAGCTGCTACTACTAAGAAGCCAAGCAATATTGACTAAGACAAAAGTGAAAATAATTGAGAGAATGGAGCAAGGTGAAAAGATGGCAGACATTGCTAGTTCTTTTAACATAAATTGATCAATCATCGGCATGACCGAAGCACACTGTACTGTAATATACTTCGATAGCCAATTGTGTTAGCATCCTAGTACCTATACACTGCTTGTTGGACTTAAAAACAATTGGACTTACAACAAGCAATCGGAACGGAACTCGTTCGTATGTGGCCATCACAACCTTCAATATTTCCATTTTCTCAACAAGTCCTCAACATAAGAACGAGTTCCATTCCAATTGCTTGTCGTAAGTCCAATATTTGGTACAACAGCATGACCTTGAGTGCGATATTGACAGTTAGTAAAATTAGCAAGGGTGAAGGTGAGAAGAATAAAGCAGAGGTTCAGGACTATCCTGATGAACTTAAAAGATTTACTTATACTTATTTTGCTTTATAATATCAGAAAACTTCCCAGTTCTGAGGTTAAATCTCACATAGCATAAAACAGAAAGCTAGTATGCTAGCTGCTATATAGGATGTACAATCCCTTGTTCCACACACCAAGAAGTGCCCTTGATCAGGGGTTAGAGAAGGATTTGGTATTCAGTCCTGTGTTACTGTAGATGTTATTAATGATGTGTCCAAATGTCCTCCCATTGTTAAAAAACGTCAAATAACTTAAACATATCCTTGTGGGGACATTTGATCCATCCACAATAAGATATAAAAAATTCACTCACATGTCCTCTGGACCCCATGTTGCCCCTGCTGCTTCCCCCACGCATCACACACTCTTGGAACAGTCTGGCCACAGGGACAGACATAATTATATTAATTGTTAACATAATGACACATTTCTTCTTAATGTGTTCCTTCTGGTAATTAGGGTTTAGGCACCTAAGGCTTCAAACACACTCTCTCTCTCTCTCTCTCTCTCTCTCTGTTACATTTTTATACACATTATACCCTTCTTTCTATTATCATCTCTAATGCTCAGTTTGCAGCTTCAAAGCAGCACCATTTTGTTTCTCTTAACCAATTCCCTCACAGGTGTTCCCGCACTGAGACATGTCAAAATTAATAGATCAGACCCTTATTATTTTTTTCCAAGCATGTCAGTCGTTTGGTCTTGTACTCTGCCTTGATCACGCTGCTACCCTAAATGTGCTGCTGCTGCGGCCCGGATGCATTAAAATGTTAGTGATTTTTTTTTTTTAACTAAATAAAATGAATGGCATAAATGTACTGAGTAATGGGTTGGTGTAAAGAAAAGAGCTGGCCATCGCTGTTGCTCCTAACATTGCTGATTAAATTAGCCTGAGTTCTGTTCTTGGCTCAATGCGGTGACTCAGGATGGCTTGAGGGTGCAGATTTACACAGAGCACGACTCTAATTCTCTTTACAAGACCCTGGGAATGCTTTCATGATGGAAATAGCCTAATTACACCAAAATACAGCCAGCATTTTTTTCTAACCACCCCCTTCACTCTTATCATATATTGTAATGACCAGAAGAGCTATAGATGGTTCTCTTTGATTTAACTAGATTCAATGTGGTGTGCATTATGTCTGTTACCGAGGATTCATCAATCCATCCATCTGGCCCAAGTAATCAGCGCCTGCTCTCCCAGGTTAATTAAGGGCATTTTCACATTAGGGCGTGGGGATCGTTTCCTACAACACTTCACCCCGAAGTCTGGTTTATTTTGCTCACTCCAGGCTCGGGAACCATTCTTGCGTCCGCTTCAAGGGGTGTTCTCGGTTCTCAGATATTGACACCAATCATACCTGAACATGGAAGTAGACCGCTGTTTAGTGTTTAGATGCGACATTATCATTGCCATGTGTCTCCTCCGTGTTCTCCATGTGAGCACACCAGTCTCATTCTCTGACCTGCACAGCCATAGCTGATAAAGTAGGAAGGCCCACGAAAGTGTTGCTCTTGCCATTTATTCCAAAATATCAATAATATTAGGAATAGCATGAAGATTAACATCTTTGTTCTCTCCTTCTTTTGTGTGTAATGGCTCACAAACCAAGTAGGTGCATACCGCCGCCTACTGTATCAGATAGTGTAAATACACAAGTGTACCCGAGTACTGAGAACAATAATAATGTGAATGCTCACCAACGAGGAGTGGCGGAGTTGGGGGATGGGGGCAATCTTTCCTAGACATGGTACAAATCAATTGTGTCTAATGTAAAAATGAAAAGAACTTAGAGAAACTGAACTGACTTTGGGAGCATTTTGTTTGCTGTGTGCAGGGTGAATAGAAAGGGGATGTTAAACATCTGCCACATGTCCCATATAAACATGATCATATGAAATCACCCAGGTGGAACTTTAATTTCTTCCAGTGGAATACCGCAGGAAGCACTTCATTGATTTTTGCAAGAGGGAATGATGAAACAGAATCTGATGCCGTATTGGCATTCCATTATACAAAGAAGTCAGGTAGACCACAATCCATCCTTTATGTTACACCGTGGACTGTTTTTATGCGAGCTTGACATTTTAGGTTATTCTCAATAAAATCAATAGCATACAAGTTTGACTGAAATTATTTTTTTGTTTTTAATGTGGTGTAGGAATGACTGATCAATAAGCAACTGTTGAAATAAAACAGTAAAGGAGGAAAGCAACTAGGAAGGGAGAAATAACTCCTATTAAAATTATTATACACTGGAGTAAGGTTTATATTATATTAACATGTATTAAACATTACAAAACACAATTTTATATCTTCTATATATCTACCAGAAATGTATATTTTCTGGTAGTGGGGTTCACACATTACTACAGTGCCAAGCCAAAAAAAAAAAAAAAAAAAGGTTGCCATTTCAGAAGGGCCAGCATGAAGCACAGAAAACACCTGAGGAGAATGCTAAAATTACAGGAACATCACTCTAAACTCTTGTCCATTACTTTATTACAATCTGAAGGGATGGTGCTAAACTGTTAACTACAGTGCCTTGCAAAAATATTCATACCCCTTGAACTTTTCTGCACCTTGTCACATTACAACCACAAATGTAAATTATTGGTATTTTACATGATAGACCAACACAAAATGACACATAATTGTGAAGTGGAAGGAAAATTCTGAATAATTTTCAATATTATTACAAATAAAATATCTGAAAGGTGTGGCATGCATTTGTATTCAGCACCCCTGAATCAATACTTTGTCGAACCACCTTTTTCTGCAGCTATAGCTGCAAGTATTTTGGTTCTATGTCTCTACCAGCTTCACACAACTAGAGAGTAAATTTTTTTGCCCATTCTTCTTTGCAAAATAGCTCAAGCTGAGTCAGATTGGATGGAGAGCATCTGTGCACAGCAATTTTTAAATCTTGCCACAGATTCTCAAGTCTTGACTTTGACTGGGCCATTTTAACACATGAAAATGCTTTGATCTCAACCATTCCATTGTATCTCTGGCTGTAGGTTTAGGGTCATTGTCCTGCTGGAAAGTGAACCTTTGCCCCAGTCTCAATTCTTTTTGCAGCCTCTAAAAGTTTTTTTTTTTTTTCTAAGATTGCCCTAAATTTGGCTCCATCTATCTCCCCATCAACTCTGACCAGCTTTCCTGTCCCTGCTGAAGAAAAGCATGGTGTGTTCGTGGTAATGAGCAGTATTAGTTTTCTGCCACACATAGTGTTTTGCATTCAGTAGATTTAGTTGGTCAGGTCTAGACTCAGAAATGTTGTTTGGCAATAAAATGTCTGAATGTACTGAATGACTAGGTTATCATATCAATGCATTTTTTTCCTTCCCTCATGGCACAGAGATATTCTAGGACTCAAATGGTGAATTAATAATTCTGGGAGAATGAGGACTCATTTTTACACATGATGCGCCCAACACACTGTGCATTGTACTCAAAACCGTTCCAAGGAAATATTTAGATGTGCCGACTTTTCTTTGCTTGTTTTTGTGACTAAGCAATATATTATCATATAGAAATGATATTTGGCCTATTTATGACCTTTTCATCCTGACAGTGCAATATTTTTGGCTATTCTGCTATTAATATAAAAATATATTGTGTTTAGTACATGCAGTTGACACATCCTTGCAATTTAGTTTGCTTTAATTGTTTCCTCACATAGAGAGCAATCATACGTTACTCTCAGGGGAATGTTCCACCTGTTCTTGTTGGAATGTGTCAGCGCTACACTGATGTGCAATCTGGTGCCTTCCCTTCGAAATCTTAGTCTTAGCAAATACTTGGATAACTCCTGAAAGCTTACTATCCAAGTTGTGCTAAACTGTTGTGCAATCAGGTGACTTGGATCAGGTTGGATGCTTTGTAGGGGGCTTTCACCTCCTTGGGCTTTTAAAAGATGATTCGACATCACCATAATGTGTAGTTTTTGGCAGTCCCAGCTTTCATATTTATGTGTAAATAGAGATAATGGATGTAAGAAAAATGTACAAATTTGTATGAAGATGTGAGGCTAGGGCTGATGATGTTCTAGAGCAGACTGTAGATTTACAACAATCAGTGGCAGATGTTTTAGGTGATTACACTCGCTAAATTAGATCTTCAGGGCTTCAATTAGATCTTCTGCTCAGAGGAAGAGAGATGCAAGTGAGATTTACCACATTCATATCAAAATCACTATCAGAAAGTCTCAGAAAACCCTAACTGTAAGGGCCTTGCTCAGGGGCCCAACAGTGGCATCTGGTACCCTTAGCAGTTTAAAGGCTTGAATCCCAATCTGCTAAGGGTACCACAGCCCCTTTGGGCATGAAACTAAAAGTAAAGAGAGTAGGAACAGCTTGTTCAATCAAAAAAAGTACACACAATGGAAAGTAATGTAAGTTCAGTCCTTCTTTGGCAATTAAAAGGGTTAAATCTTTATTTATTTATTTTTTACCAAATTTGGTATTTAAAAAAAGCAGCATGAACTGTTATTATTGTTCCCCGCGTCATTCCTTTTACACCATCAATAAGACATGACTTTTTATGCTCAGCCCTAATATTTTCATTATTTCATTTCATGATAAAATTTGATAGCCCTTGATTAACCCTCCTGTCTATTATCATGAGCAGTCTACACTGGAAGTTATAAAAATACATATTAAAACGCAGACTCTGCAAACCTTTTGAGGTCCACCTCATATGCGTTTTTTCAAGATTAACCTAAGCGCTGGGATATTTTTAGCGATAAGAAATTGTTTGTCTTGATCACAGTCCCAACTAATATACCTTAAATTAGGTGTTTGACAAGTTGCTATTCTTTAGCGTCAAAATGCGACCCAGCGAGCAGTACGTTCGTTTCTAATTGAAGGGCAGAACAGAAAGGTTGAGACAGTACATGCTTTATTCTATATACATAAGACAGCATCAGCAGTATTTTAAAATAACTTCTAATTAGGAGATTGTGAACATGATCAGTAGGCTACATTCATGTCTTGCCATATACCGCTTTTTTAACACTATGCTGAAGTGTGATACATATGCCATATGCTTGGCAGCAGAACCAGACAGTCTGTTGTGCCTTATTATTGCTCAAAGTTAACACAGCGAGAATATGAAGAGCCCTGTGTCAGAGCGGAGCCAGACTATCTGAAAAGCAGAAAATACGGCTCGGTTTATACAAAGTTTAGTTTTAATTGTACACTCTGAAAAAAGGTGAAATATTTATAGGCTCCCGGCTTTCTAAAGACTTGAAATTCTATTCAGAGGAAAACTTTATTTCTTATACGAGTAGAAGATGAAGTCGGAGATATTCTAAGGGTCACAATTGACCATATTGAGTACGTTCTGAACTGGTTCATTAGAAAAGCATAGTTTTTTAGGATTAATAGCGGAATGTGCAAATTTTTTTACTGTAGAACCTTTATTGGTTCTCACAAAGGGACAACCGAAGAACCGTTATAAGAGTTCTACATTTTCTCATACTGTAGAAGAGTCATTGATATTTCTTACATTTTATAGCAAATAGCTGTTTAACCTTCAGTAAGGAATGAGTCAATTATAAGGCACTATTATTCTTCATTATACATACTTCACCTTTCACCCAACCCATGGTTTTAAGACATGCACAGATGAACTACACCCCCATAATTCTTAATTGGATGAGCAGCTATTGAGTGTCATGATGGATAGAGGGAGAAAATTGTGGAATGAATGATTGAGGTATGGCTGGCTGGTTGTGTCGATGAACGAAATACTGAGAAAGTGAAGCAATAATGGCAGCGAATACATCCATTCATCATATTAACTGTGTGACATTTTCCAGGGTCATCGTCACCGGCTGCATGTTGTGACCATCCGTTTCTTTCCAACGTCTGTTAAACTGTGCAATCTGGTGAACTTTACCTGAAATAAGGCATGATTTGCTCTGCCTGGGCATAGCGTATACAGTACTGTGCAAAAGTCTCGAGCCACCCCTCATTTCTTCATATTAAATTAAATTTCATTATTTGGAATAAATTAAAGAAAATGGGAACACATGTTTTACCGTGACATGCTGTAAGTTAAAAATTGGTTGTTTTATGTAAGAACCTCAGCAGCAACCTCACTTCCCCACTCGTCTGCTCCAACCAATCAGCATTCAGCATCAGCAGTATACTAATCACCTGCCTGATCATCTGTCATCATCTGCACCTGTTTCTTACTTGTTCATGCCTTAAGTTGTATATGGTTTTATGCTTGATTGATTTATGATCACTGTGTGGCTTAACAAACAAAAACAGTCTTTTAAAACTGCTCTGTGACTCAGTAAAATGAACGAGAGCCAAATATTGCAAAAAAAAAATAATAAAAAAAGTCCTTTATGAAGCCTGGAGAACTTTTCCACAAGTATATTGTACATTAAAAAAGTCTGGCTCTTTAGGAAGCAAAATATGAAGAGATGAGGGCTGGCTCAAGACTTTTGCACAGTACTTTATGTACATGATAAAACTAAGCTTTGTGTTCCATACACTTCTATTATTAGGTTGGTGTTCTTATTTTTTCCTGGTATTTCTAACTCCGCTTTCTTTTTGTTCTCTAGGGCTTTTTTTCCTTCAATCCTTCCCTCACTGTACTTGCATCTATTAGATGTGCATTCATCACTTGTCACTGCTGATCCTCCAGTGGCGCTTGCATACAATGACATTCATTTTCTTATCATCACTGATCATCATGCATTTATTTAAAATGGGTTGCATCATGATGCTATATTATTCCAAAAATCCCCCATGATCTTCCTATACTTCCTCAAGGCAAATAACTCTTTCCGCACCACCATGCCATCAAACACATACAGTATACTACACTTCTGTTGCCGCTGTTATTATCTGTGGTTGTACTGCATCTAATTTACATACTGCAGTACCTTTGAAAATGTTGTACATATACATTACATATAATTAATCATATATGAAGAACAAACTGGAATGGTTTGTCTACATGTTGAGTATTTGTGGCCTGAATAATGGGTTGATTGTGTACAATAAGCTAACCATAATATATATATCCATATAAAACACCACACTTAATATTAAACAGTTCCAGGGTTTAGAGTTGTCTTAGTTGGGAGAATAAAGTGTGAACTCTTTGATCAAGTTTTTGGTAAAACATTTTTGTTATTGTTTTACCACAGTAAGATGTGTTTTTGTTCTTTATATTCTAACATCCTTCAATTATGTATTTATTTTGTTCAGTTTTAATCTTTTTGTAGTCATTTAGAAGGGTCTCCAGTGTGCGATGGGTCTCCTATGGTGACCTCATAAAAGAAGATACCTTAACCTGACTTGTTGCTCAGCTCTGAAATAATGCATTTGTAGAAGGGAGTTTGAGGTAAGAAAAAGGCATTATCTGAGGGGTATTTCGAATGGAGTAACAGACACACTTTGGGGGAGCTCTGAGACCTGTTTTCACTTATAAAAAGAAATAATAAAATATGGGGCCTTTAAGCAAATGCCATTACCATAACATTTTCCTGTGAATTTCTTTTTCTTTTTTTCTAAACAAATCCCTTCCTCAGAGATTGCAAGTTGTCTCCTTGGATAGCAACCCCTAACCATGATGCTCCCACTATCATGCTTCCTTCAAATCCAGGATTATAATTAAACAAGATTTTCTCTTATGCAAAGAAAAATATATTTCTCTATATGTTATCTGACAATATATTAAATGATTTAGTGTTCTGATGTAAATATATGCACAATATACTAATATATTGTATTAATATATTACAATATATTAAACTACATAAGGAATTCCTGCTTTTCATACTGTATATTGAGAAATATATTTATATATCTTAATGAATGTAATTTTATATAACAATATACTTCATATTACATTGAATTTGATTAAATATATCCACTTCTTTATATTTTTTGCAAATGACACATATAAGGCCATAATGAGAGCCAGATATAAATAAGATGCATGTACCACAAATGAGAAATATTAGTTTTATTGAACATGTAAAAGAATCCTCAATTAAGAGCATACAGTGATGAGCCACAACTAGCACCACCTGAGTAGCACCATACTGACCTCTGTACACCACAACATTAAAACCAGCAGGTTAACAATATTAAAAATATTACTGTTTACTATTACCACTAATTTGTAAATCAAGCCCATGCGTAAAAATAAATGCATAAATGGAATAAATTTAAATGTGCAAAAAACATACAGTTTTCATTGTGTAATAAATTTACAATTGGCACAATATAACAGACACGAGCAAAATCTGTCAAATCAAGACACTAAATAATAACTGATACAAATTGTCACACAACCTGACATTAAGTTTATTAAGTGTCACACTGCTGGTTTATACAGGAGTTACACAAAGTGCACAGCATTGTGACAATCTTCCTGTGAAAATAATCAGTCAAAAAGGATATAAAAATATTTAAAGGGTAAATTGGTTGCTTGCTGTATGTAAGGGCTACAGGAACAGGTCTGGAAAAGTTTTTTCCACCGGCTACATCAGTCTTCTCTTGTGGCGGATGTCCAACAAGTTTGTTCAAAGTCTGCAACTCCTGAAGCTGCTTAGTATCTAATGGAACCAAAAAAATGTATAAAAATTTTTTAGATTTACCTAAGCACCACTTTGATACTTCATTCCCAACCGTCTGAAGGTTGAGAGGTGGTCTTGAGCTTGCTCGTCAGCTGGTGCTTACCTGACTAATGATGTGGTGCTGTTGGAGACTCAAGAACATTCTCCTGCAGTTTCTTTGTTGAGATTCTCGTTCTCCTCGAAGGTTTCTGAGGAGGCATGCTTCTGAAAAGAACCCAGTTAAAGTAAAGTGTATATAATTACCAAGATAACCTTTCCACAAACAAACATATTAGTCTTTATTTAGAATACAATTAACTGGTGTCTATAAAGTTACATGTTCTGGTAACTACTGTTAAACACTAAACACTCTATAATTAAACTACAGGTTTACAAAAACTGATCATGCAGTAACATTTTACCTTTTCTAAAAAGAAAAAAAGTTAAAAATAACTTAATATGTCAAATCACACTGGATAACTTAGGCCTAATGATAATATTGTAACCAGCTGATGGATTAAAAAAGGAAATAAAAAACAACAACTTTCAACCTGACTAGTGTTTGTTACCTCTACATGCTAAATGACATGCTAAACCACATGCTAAACCACCCACAGGTAGAATTCATTTTCCAATTTAAGAACAAACATAAGCTGTGTAATTTTCATATAAAAAATACTACATGTTTTTTGACTACAGACTCTGTGGTTTTAACATTTAATTTTTTGCATTCTGACTCCTTATCAATAATAACTACACACTTAATTTTAAATTCGGGCAAAAAAAAAAAAGGAAAATCCCACCTTCACCGTCTGCTGTGTCTTCTTCGTTTGGTCTGCGGCAGGTAAAGTAGACGGTGCGCTACCGCCCCCTAAAGGTCTGGATGAATGATACTTGGTAAAGTGTAACTTTTTTTTAAGTGTCCATTTGCACAATGGACACTTAAACATTTGCAGGCTTGGAGCACGTGTTGGAGAAATTGTCGAAAATAATGTTTTTATTAGAATCTATATGTACTGTAGGCTTGATTGGGTTGGCCATGAGAAAATGTTGAACATTTAGTCATAAATGTATAATCAAAAATAGGTTTAATGATAGGATAAGTGTATACAGAAATCACTAAACACAAACATTATCTTGTTGCTTCACTTCTGATCATAATAATAATAATAATAATCATCTGTATATTGTATTTTAGTTCTTTATTGGTAAGAAATTTGAGATTGTAAAGTAAGTTTGCAATTTTCCAGGTTAATTTTAATACATTCAGTAGGGTGTAATATACATTTGTAAAAAGTTAGCCATGTTGATCAACTAGGGACACCTGGGTAAAACAGGAATGATGTAATATACAGTGCATCCAGAAAGTATTTACAGCGCATCACTTTTTCCAAATGTTATGTCACAACCTTATTCTAAAATGGATTAAATTCTTTTTTTTTCTCAAAATTCTACACACAACACCCCATAATGACAACATGAAAAAAGTTTACTTGAGATTTTTGAAAATTTATCAAAAAAAAAAATTGAGAAAGCACATGTACGTAAGTATTCACAGAGTTTGCAAAATTGAGCTCAAGCTCCAAATAATCCACCAATCTGGACTATAGGGTAGAGTGGCCAGACGGAAGCCAGTCCTTAGTAAAAGGCACATGGCAGCCCGCCTGGAGGCACCTGAAGGACTCTCAGACCATGAGAAACAAAATTCTCAGGTCTGATGAGACTCTCTGGCCACTCTACCATAGGCCTGATTGGTGGATTGCTGCAGAGATGATTGTCCCTCTGGAAGGTTCTCATCTCTCCACAGAAGACCTCTGGAGCTCTGACAGGTTCTTCTTCACCTCCCTGACTAAGGCCCTTCTCCCCCGATTGCTCAGTTTAGATGGCCGGCCAGCTCTAGGAAGAGACCTTCAAAGCAGCAGAAATTTTTCTGTAACCTTCCCCAGATTTGTGCCTTGAGACAATCCTGTCTCGGAGGTCTA
>JAOVVB010000049.1:8378392-8398140 GCA_028570985.1 Heterobranchus longifilis
AATTAGTTTAGTTTCACCCTTTATATCCTTTATGCAACTAATAATAACTAACCATACAATTAATAAAACTGCTCAGAAAATCTGGTATCAGCAAGTCAAGACTATTTTTTGCTTTTAATTTAAATGAGTCTTACCATATTGTGTTATATATTACAGCCCCAATCATGGTTTGAAGAGAAAAGAAGAGGATCGTTCCACTCTGTTATTTATAACTTGTTTTGGTTTAAATACATTAGTGCTGAATGTGTCATACAAAGCATTCGAGATCAGATTTAGAGTTTAATAGGATATGTGTTTGACTCAAACCAAGACTTTTGATTGTTCAGAATAGCAGAACACAGATATGAGAGTAAAAACTCCATTTATTTCTCTATATAATGTCTTGCTCCACTAATGCACTTATCCCAGTGATTCACTAGTACTTGGATACCATCAAGTTAGAATTTTTTTTCTCAGTACATCGGAGCCGTGATCAAACTTCCTGCTTCACATCTGAACTGCTGGTGTCCCAAGAACCCCTTTAATGGTTCAAACATGTGAAATTGGCTTGGAGTGAGGTCAGGACTGCTTGTAGGATGTGGCAATAACTCCCAGACGAGTTGCTGTAATGTAATGTGTGAATGGTTTTCGTTATTGTGTGTACAGTTTTCACAGACAGATGTGTGTCCTTTGCAGGATGGTGATAAGTTAGCTATTGATTTTTAAGGATCAGGCGTTCCACTCTCTGAATGTTCATAGGAATGACTGCAGTGGGTCTGGAGCCACCTTGGCCGGGATCGTCATTCACAGACAAATGCCCTTCTTTAAAATGTTTGCACCATTAGATTATTGTACTGCAGCTAAGAGTCTCATCACTGGACCATGCTTGAAATCTCCTGTAAATCAAAATTTCATTCATTAGAAACTTCATCACCAGCCCAGTCCTGGTTTGACTTGAACGCCTCTCGTTTGTCCTGGACTTCTTCTGATGGTTAATTTGTCATATGCTTAATAACAAATTGTGATTTCTCATAAAATATGAGTACCTATATAAAGACCATATAAAATTTTAATTGCACACAAGTAAACTCCATTTAATTATTTATGTGACTTCTGATGGCAAGTGATTGCAGTAATTTAAAAGTTTCATAACAGCCAAGGTAACCACTTATGCAATCACATATTTTATGGTTTTCATTTGTAAACAATTTTGCAAACAATATTGCCCCCAGCCCAGCATGTCAGTATTATACACATTTTATTGTGTAGATTTATGAGAGAATCCCAATTAACTCCATAACTTTAATTGATTCCCAAATTTGATTGTTCAGAAGAATGTAAAAAAAAAATTGCTGTAAATTGTGGCTGTACCGAGTAGTGCCAACTGGAAACAAATTGCAGGTACATATTTATGCACTCATTAAAATGTGCTATTTATTTGCATTTTTTATAGTAACTTAATTGAAAAGATGCTCATTTGCTGAAAGGAAAACAATACAGAGTGGTCATTTTTCTTTTATAAAAGTTGATATTTTGCTGTGTGATTTTGCTTGCGTTTGCTAAGTGCATATTGGATTCAGACTTTTGAGCCTTTTTGTTTGCACATAAAGTATGTAAGATTTATTTATAGAGCATACATTGTATAGTTCTGTACAAAAAAATTAAGAAAATAAAAAGATAATAACAAAATTACACTGTTAAAGATAGTAAGTATAAAATGAAAGATAAAATACCCCTGAGGGCACAAATACTGTAGAAACAACATACAACGCAGACGCAAGATCATAAAATAGAAACCGATGTTGTCACCCATCAGCTCTGTTTAAACACCTGCCTGTAGAGATAAGGTTTGAGACCAGACTTTGAAACAGAAATAAGGGAAGCTTGCCTAAATGGCGTTGGAAGTGGGCGCCACAATCTAGATGGAAACATGCTTGCTTTTCATTTTTAACCATGTCCCAATATAACAGCTAGCTAATTATATGAGGATGACCTTATTGGTCGGTGCAAGTAATTCTCTAATATGTGTTGATCCATTTAGGGCTTTAAAAATGAATAGTAGTACAGTACATAAACAAGACTTGTTTTCGTATTGTCTTGGGTTTAACAAACTAATTAAATTTTTTCAGACGTTTGTGACATCAAATATGTGAAACATGGCAGTTTGTGCTGTAAAAGAAATACACTATCTGAGGGGTAATTTGGTTGCAGTATTAACAAGATATTTATTTAACATTTGCTGACTTCACCGCACTAAGTAATGTAATGTATTCCCCATGCCCCACTTTGCATCATTTGCTCAGATATAATACATGTGTAAAGTCAGAGTTTACTGTTCTTTAATCTAGGATTCACTGATGCATTATAGTTAATAAAAAATGCACTATAAATTACATTCCAATGAATCTGTTCGAATACCCATGTTAGTGATGAGTTATTCTAATTATGACATGCATAAATGATTATTGTCCGTAGAGGTAGCACCCAGTGATTCAATTAAATACTAATTCCCAGACTATTCCCACCACACACCTATTGTTTCTGGGATGCTACTGTAGGCCCAACCTGACACTGACTAGGACAGAAGCTGACAACTTATGAACTCTGTGTTATTTTATTTTTTATATGATGTGATTATTTTTTGCTAAATTACTACAAGAAAGGCTCAGCAGTTAGCGTTGATGCCCCATAGCTCCCGGGTCTGCAGATCGATCCTTAGCTCATGTTGCTTTGAGTTTTGCGTGGCATGAACCAGAAGACCATTATTATATCCTGCACATCATCATTAATACCACTGCTGTGCCATGCATTTGTCTGTGTGGCATATCAGTGTATTTCTGCATTATTTAAAGGTGTGAAAGCCATTTCCTTTCACTTATTATGCATCTAGTAAAGTGGCAGAGTGCCAGATCTCCCTGTCTGAGTACCATCGCATTATGAAGGCTTCGGCCTTTAAAATGACTTTTAGTGTTTAAGTGTTGCAAGGTTTTATGTTTTTTTTTGTTTTTTTTCTAAATGAATTTCTAATTGGTTCTCGTGTGATGCCTCAGTTTTCTGTTAATGCACAGTGTCACCACAGCACATACCAAAGACTGTATGATTAGCCCTCAGGGTCTGATCTATTTTCATTTAGTTTTGTTCCAAAAGAAGTCATCAGAAGGAAAATATCATCAGTTCACACAATGATCTCACACATGGGTAATGTTTTTATTAATTTATTTGCTTTTGTGATAGCTAATACTACATTTGCATATTTTCATATCTCCAACGTTTTTTTTTTTATGCTGGGAAACACAGACCTTGACCTCGCAAAAGTAAGGTGATGTATCACACCTGCAAGGACTGGCCTAGAAGCTTTCCTCTCCGATTATAACGTGTACTGAGCCCCCGTGTAATGTGTCAGTGTTTTTTCTCATTGTTGTCACAGTGATTGCACACTCTAATATTACATTCAGCCGTCTTTAGCTTTGATTACGGCACACAATGTGGTGGCCAAATCATGTGTTAAAATGATTCCTCATGCTCCCAGAACGACAAATCTTTCACAGTTTGAACGCGGGAATAAACCTCGGGGGAAGAAACTTTACTGGTGTGATAACCTGGTCATTCAGTACATTCAGGTCATCAGCTCACTATTTTTTTTGAACATAACATTGCTGAGCAACTAAAGCAACCCCAGATCATAACACTGCCTGTGCACCATATCACTTCATGTGCTTTCCTTGTTTCTCTGACACACACATCATTCTAACATAGGGTCAGTCTGGACTCATCAAACCATAAGACCTTTTTCCATTGCTACAAAGTCCATTCTTTTATCTACATATTAAACTGAAGCCTTTTTTTCTAATTATTCCCACTAAGTGGTTTTCTTATCGTCTCGAGGTTGTTTAGTCCCAATCCTGTGTGTCATACTTTGTGTGTGGAAATGTTCTTACTTTCATTAATAGACATTAAATTATTTTATTTTTATTTGTGTATATGAATCAATTATGTTGAAAATGTTTTGTTAAATAAATTAATAACATTACAATAAGGAATACATTGCATTTAAACACCCAACATTAATTTACTCATCAATTCAATAATATTAAAAAGGGTTAGGAGTCTTTTTTTTTTTTTTTTTTTTTAATAATTCAGCTGAGCATTTTCAGTTCACAGAAAGAGTGGGCAAGGGCATTTCACCCTTTGGGGGCCATGGCACTAAAGGACCTGCCACCCATTGAGGACAATCTGGTGCACGCAGTCTGCTGCCAGAGAAACAGAGGGTTCCAGGAATGAGGAAGAAACTCAGAAACTTAGGAATGAAATGAAGTTCCCACTTTGATATGCAGTAGAAATCATTGGCGGCATTTAAACACAAGCCTCATTGTTATATCTTCATTCCAATGATCTCAGTTTAGACTAGAGTAAGTAGGAAAATAATGGCTGAGTAATTCGGTTGTTCGTTGACTAAATTTTCTTTTATTTGCATTTGGTTTGTGTAATTTGATCTGCTTCTCTTTTACTTTACTTAACTTCACTTATGATGGCAGGAACAATTTACCCATATTATTTATTTAGTCCCTCAGCCTCACTCTGAGCACGTTTTCTCCTCCATTTAGTGTTCTGGTCCATAAACGCTGCAGGGCAGTACTGTATATTTGCAGTGTTTTGTTAAAAAAGAGAGGAACTCCATTACGTGCACATAAGAGATGGTGATCAGATTTTCCATTATGCCCCTAATAGTCTTGTGTGTTCTCCAAACAATTTTTAACTCAGGAAGGCAAGCTTGAAAATATGAGACCGGTTGTCAATTAATAGTTTCATATAATTAAAGCGTTACTGAAGCATGAGCGGGACAGAGAGTTCTGTTTTGTTGTTTCCTTCTGTGTAAAGCAATTAACAAAGATAAACAGTTCCTGATGATACATTCTTACGAAAGATAGATTTTATTGTTTGTCTAGAGTTTAAAAGTTTGCTAAGGTTGCACTTGTCCCCTCTGGGGTGTTACTGCGAAGATGATGCATTTGAAATTAATGTCTCTCAAGGGAGAATTCATTTGGTGGCAAAATGAGCAATTACAAGTCTTGGGTCAAAATTAATCCTCAATTAATTGATGGCAGTTGTTAAGTCTTATCATCAAACTTGATGTTTTTGCCATGGGGTGTCAAGAAAATTCTGTAGTAAGCTCATTTCTTTCAAATATCTAGGTTTTGATTTTGTCTCGGAAGCCTTTACAAGCAGGGAACTTTACCATTTTTTGTTTTTTGAAGGGAGTAGGGGTTTTATAAATGCTTTTTAGGGCTCTTTTTCTAGGGCCATATAAGTAATACTTGAAAGTCAAATATATTTATTATGACTATAAAAAAATGACTGACATTTAAAATTATTTTAACTGTTTAAGAATAATTTATAATGATATACTGAAATACTATTGAAATCTTCCAGTTTGTAATATTGTATAATATTTGAAGAATATTACACCTTTATTTTATATGAAAATTTAAATAAAGAAACAAAAATAAATTAACTAAATGTTGGCATAATCACATTCCCATTTCAACATTATTACAGTTATCCATTATAGCCTCTGTTTGTGTTTATTTTTAATATAACCAAAAAGGTTGAGAATAAGTGTATAAATACAGTTATTTTAGTTTAGTTTATTAAATACTGCACAAAGTCCTTAGCAACTGAATCTACATGCATGTAAGAGATAAAAAACTCTTGGACTTATTGCATAGAAAATGCAATCGGTGACAGTTTAACTAATACTGTCTTATTATTTTCGTTTTTTATTTTTTTCTCTATAGATTAGATGAATGGAAGATCTAATGGTTTAAAGATTCTTATATTTCAATTCTATTTCCATATGTGCTTTAACCACGTAGACAGGTCTGCTCACTGAAAACCCCCATTATACTTATAGAAATTAATTCTCTAGACTGAAAGCACTCACTTCATTCCACATGCTTGAGCATTATCGGGTGAGCTGAATCAAACGTTAAACTCCTAGCGAAACTCCTTTTAAACACATTAAAAAGCTCAGTGTGAGTGACAATATGAACACTTTTTCCTTCATCCATGGCGTTTTTCTTTCTTAAAAATTGAATGTGCTCCTATTCATAGAGTAAATTTAGATTCAGGAAAACTCGGAGACCTACTGGTAGGTGAGAAAAAAGAGAAAGAGTGGCGAGTGAGTCAACTTCTCAGAAACTAAAGGGCATTTATCGAGTGTGGAGTCTATTTGGCTTGTGTTTTTTTTTTGTCAAAAAGTAAAAATGCTCAATATTGCTCAGTTATTGGATTTCAGCTACTGAGACCGAGCTCTAAAGACCATTTTTAAGTGCACAAAAAGAAAACCACAAACCATATTCACTATATCCTCTCCCACCCTTTTAGCAAGCTGTTTCTTAATGGATAGATGTCTCTATGTTGACTGTGGCTAAAGTCCAAAATGTGCCAGAGCTCTGGATGTACCACTGGGTCAGTATGAATGTTCGGGGGAAAAAAAACTCAACAGTCTTTTCCTGGTGTGCCAGTGAGAGGAATCGGCAGAACAGGCCCAGCAGAAATTGGGGACTTCAAAAGGGTAGAGGATGGTGTGTGTTTGTTCAGGCCTATAGGCTTTGTGCCAGTAGAGACACAGGAGAAAAGCTTGCTCCAACCAAGCGGAGATATCATTCTATCAGTTTGTGTCGGTCTATGACAGGAAATAACTCAACACAGGAATCATGTGGACAACCCACTTAGTAGTGGTCACAGACATTTGATGCCCTCACAACTGAAAAAGGAAAAAAAAAAAAAAAAGAGTACTCCCCTTTACACTAAAAAGTCTTTATAAGGCTGAAAAATTCATTTTATTTCAAATATTCTTACAGCTGTTTAGGACTACAAGTATATATTTGCTAAGAATAATATTAGGGATTTTTAAGACTGATGGAAAAATGAAAGGACCAATACCTAATGTCATTAAGGTATTAAGGTCACTATTACTGTACGTTACTTAGGTGTTGTAACCAGAACTGTTCTTGCACTGGGTGGCACAGTGGCATTTCACTTTGGCCTCCAGGGTCGGGATTTGATTCGGGTCTGTGTGTGGAGTTCTCACCATGCCTGGTGGGTTTCCTTAGGGTGCTCTGGTTTCCTCGCACATCCTAAAGACATGGAGGCCTAATGCAAGCTATTTGGCATTTAGTGCACTAACCTTGTGCACTAAGTCTCCTGGGATAGGCTCCAGACTTACTACGACCCTGAACAGGATAAGCAGTATAGAGAATGAACATTCTTGCATTTACGCTGTCCTTGCTTGACAGGCCCTGGGCGCAGCAGGCTGTGGTGCATTCGGTGTTCTGTTGCCTTTCTATCATGGCCAGCCTTGACTTTTTCTGCCATTTGTACTGCATTGGCTTTACTGTGGAATTGGACCAGAGCGGCTGGCCTTTGGTCCCTACAGCCTTGTGCCATCCATCAACAAGCCTTGTGTCCCCATGATCCTGTCTCCAGTTTACTGGTATATAATTGATAATCAATGTTAACGTGTTAGTTATGTGGTGTTTATGTTATGGCTGATCTGTGTATGTGCTCATGAATGTTTATCACATAGTACTGTGAAGTTCCTGAAAAGCACTAAGTCTTGCTTAGTCTTTTCATTGATGCGGTGATCCAGTTTTATTTTAGCCAACAGTGTCCCACCTTACTCGCAGTCCCATTTGACTACCTGCTGATACTTAAACTGCTATCTCGCCAAGATCGCTAAGTAGAAGAGCTGAGTCTCTGCTGTAACTCAGCACATCTGTGTCATATAGACTGGAGTCCAACATCTGCTGTTTTCACTAAATCTACAATGAATTTCTTATTAATCTGATGCTGTGAACATTACTGGAAAATGGCGTGTGAGAAAAGCTGCTCTTTGTTTTTGAAGACTTACGAACAAAATCCATTATCACATATGTTTGAAATCATCCTCTTAAACTTTATTACAGCTGTGCTACAATTAGTCGGATTTCTGGGGGAGGAGAGGAGACAAAATCTTATCTGTAATAGAAAAAAAAAGTAGTTTTCTTAAATTACTCATAATGCAAGTGTGTGGGCACTTAATCTGCCTGTCTTTGATGAATAGGAGCCACTCAGTCTGGCATTCACTCGCTCCCTCTGTCGTACAGCCACACAGATACACACTGGGGTAGTGTGGGATTGTTTGACTGAGGAAGGAACAGGTTGTGAATGTCAGGAAGGGTTTGTGTGTTCATGCAGGGGAGTGCGTTCTCTTCTACACTACTCTCCCACCATGGGAAAGCTTCATCAAAACAATAGTGTGTGTGTGAGAGAGAGAGAGGGAGACTATATCCCCTGCCTTGTCAGCTCAGCAAGACCTACCTCTGTCTCTGTCTCTCACTGTTGCTTTGATTGCATGATTCAAGAGCTCCCCCTAGGCTGAGATGAAAGCGAGCCAATAGTGACACACACACACACACACACACACACAAAGCTTACCCACTCCACTGACAGAGTGAACCAGTTCTTTTTTAATTGTCCTCAAAGTCTGAAAATCCTACTCCTCTTTTGGAAAGAATTCCTTAAAATCCTTCCCATTTGGAGATCATACTGTACAATATGGACTGTAATATAATCTGTTAGAGCTCTGATTTGGTTCTGGTTTCTGATTGTCGAAACAGGAAGTAAGGGAGAATGCCTTTCATTGCCCAATTTCCATAACAGTCAGTAGAATTGCAGATATGCCACATTGAATCTAAACAGACTCATGTAGTGGTGTAATACATTCCACCGTTCAATTTGAATATTTTTTTAATGATTGAAGAGACTACAAGAGTCATTTACACTCTCACTAACTCAGGGTCTGTACAGGGTCATGGGAGGCCTGGAGCCTATCCCAGGGGACTCGGGTCACACACATTTACTTGCACACTGCGGGCAATTTGGGAATGCCAGTTAGCCTAATCTGCAGGACTTTGGACTGGGGGAGGAAACCGGAGTATCCGGAGTAAATCAAAATTGTGAACAATTTCTGAGTAAAGTCTTAAGCATGTAAACAGTCATAATATATGTTTACTCAAAAAAAAAAAAAAAAAAAAACTTTTGTGGAAATTGTGATGAACAAAGGATATAATGCAGGAAGCTCTTACTGCACGTTCAGTTACACTGCTATCTGATGCAAACCACGGAAGCTGAGGAAGTTGCACAAGCACATTTACTGTACTTTAAACCTCTACTATAGGGCAATACTCAATGTTTATTTACAAGGGCACTAGAATTTGATTGGATGTTGCAGCTTCTTTTTTCTTTCGGCTGCTTCTGTTAGGGGTCGCCACAGTGGACCATTCTCCATCTAACGCTGTCTACCACATCTTCCCATGTCACTCCAACCTTCCGCATGTCCTCCCTCACCCCATCCATAAACCTCCTCTTGGGCCCTCTTTCTCCATGTGCACTCTCTTCTTCACTTCTCTTCCACACTCCCTATTGCTTTGGACAGTTGACTTTAAATAGTTAAACCTCCTCTTCCTTTGTTACATCTACTACTTGCAACTGCACCTTTCCCCCACCTTCTCTCTCATTTACACACATGTACTCTATCTTGCTCCTACTGATCTTTATGCCTCCTCTCTCCGGTGCATTCTTTCACCTCTCTAGACTCTTACTGCTAATCACGTTATTATCCACAAACATTATAATTTATAGAGACTCTTACCTCATCTATCGACCTGTCCATCACCACTGCAAACAGGAAGGGACTAAGAGCGGATCGGTGGTGCAGTTCCATCTCCACCTTAAAAAAAGTCATCCGACCCCTGTAACGCTGTCCTTGTACATATCGTGCACCACCTCCACATCCTTTTCTGCCACTCCTGACTTCCTCATGCAATGCCTCAGTTCATCTCTGGGAACCCTCTCATACCTTTTCTCTAAATCCACAAACACACTATACAAATCTTTCTGACTCTCTCTATACTTTTCCATCAGCATATTCAAAGCAAACATTGGATCGGTGGGGCTCATTTTCGACAAGAAGCAGCTGCTCACAGATTGTCACCTCTCTTCTCAACCTAGATTCCACTACTCCTTTTTCATAACTTCATGGTGTGGCTCATCATCTTTATGCCTCTGTAGTTGTTGTAGCTCTGCACATCTCCCTTGTTCTCAGATTGGAACTAAAACACTTCATCTCCACTCATCAGGCATCCTCTCACTTTCAACACCACTGTCAACTTTCTTAAACATTTTCATGCCTCCACTGAAATGTAATCTGGACCAGTTGCTTTTCCACTCGCCATCGTCTTCATTGCTGTCCTCACTTTAATCTTACCAATTCCGTCTACTACCTGATTCACGACCTGTACCTTATCCATACTTCTCCCTCTCATTTTTTTTTTTTATTCATTAGCTCTGCAAAATACTCCCTCCACTTTCTGAAAACACTCTCTTCACTTGTCATTACATTTCCATCTGCATCTTTTATCACCCTAGTCTGTTGTACATCCCTGCTCGGTCTCTTTGTCTGGCCAATCAATATAATTTCTTGTCTGCTTAGATTCTCATACAACTCACTATGCATCTGTTCCTTTGCATTTGACACGCATCTCCTTATACTCCTGTCTAGTCTCTTCATCACTCTTACCATTCCATTTTTTCCCAAGCCTTTTTCTCTTGATGCTTTCCTGTAACTTACTCATTCCACCACCAAATTTCCTTATCTTCCTTTCTCTGTCTTGGTGTCAAGCCAAATATCTTCCTGGCTGTCTTCCTTACCACTTCAGCAGTGGCTGACCAGTCGTCCAGCATCTCTTTACCACTATCCCTACCTGACTTACCTCCTCTGTGAATTTCACACAAAACCCTTCCTTCTTCTAACTTCCACCATCTAATCCTGATTTCAGTCAATGTATACCACTACTTTAGGGTGATAATCACTGTTTATTTACAAGGGCAGGACAACTGTGTACTGGAATTTGATTGGATGCAGATTGGACAAATACACAATGAATAAGTAGAATTGTTCCTGATTTACCTGGATAAAAAAAGAATAGATTAGATGGATATTAAATGGATAGAAAATAGTTTTTTCCATAATTTTAAGATCAGTTCATCTAGGTTTTAGGTTCCCTTTGTGCCCCTAGGGCGGAGGTTCTGGCCCCTTGTGGCATGACTCCACAAAAGACCTCTGGGGGGTGTTGTGGTGTGGTGGATTGAGATCTGGGGAATTTGCAAGCCAGATACATAACCTTAAACTCTTTACTGATACTTGTCAGGCACGGCTAGCATCATAAATGAGTCTTGGATGCTCACGATCTTGTCACCAGTGTATATAATTGATAATGTTATCCAGATTACCTGGCCAAGGTGTTAGGAAGCAAGTATTCCATATACAGTATATACACAGATCAGCCTCAACACTGTCTACAACACAAAAAAACCCCTCTAAATTTATATTGATTTCCCCGAGATTTTAAAGTAAATGACATCAAAAAACAAAAAGTGAATATAATAAAAGATGTGAATATAATGCAATTGCTTAAAGTAAAAAGTAGAACATTTGAATAGCCTGACCAGTCAAAAGACATGTCAGTGCAGACAACTTCATTTAATGCATTTCTCTCATTCTCTCTTTTTTTCCTGTGCATGTCTTATCACCCTGCTCATCATTCCCTCTGGCCTGAAGCCAGCCCTGCACATTAGCACCCTATTTCATATCCATGTCCATTACCATAATCCATATTCAGCCAAATCTCCATACTCGGTAAGGTTGAATATAATTCATCAGGCACGTCAGGGGAGCGAGCCGTGGCAGCTCATTCACGCTCACTGGCAGATTTAAACTAGCTCTTTCTTTTCTAATCTGGGCATCCCTGAAGCCTGGATGTCGCTTTGGTAAATTACCATCCACGTTACAATGACCTCAGATGACAATAAGAGCCGACATAGATTCAGATCTCAACTGTGCTGTTTGTAATTGCATACAAGTTCTCCTTTTGGAAGAATAATAACTGTAATTGTTTTTCACCATAAGGGTACATACATGGAACTTGAAGTGGGCGTGGTCTAATTACTATGATGAACTGACCTATTATTTATAGCTCATGCACCAGATGAATCAATTGCAGACATTCGGTCATATATTCCAGGCGAGTCCGCCTTAATTGGTGTCATTCCAACAGCTTTGAAAAGCCCTCCACCCTTGCTGACTTATCTTATCCACTAACCTTTTATGAACCCTTAACCTGTGCTATTTGTTCAGACCATCATCTCATCTGTACATCCAGACCTATTTCTAGACCTTCAGCTACATCCTCCTTTCCTGAAAGCGTTAGTCATTACATAAAAACATCTTAATCACAGATGAAATTCCATCGTAGGACATTTTAAGCTCCACAAACTCTTCTCTCTGTAATCAGTGCTTCAGCATCAAGAGCAAAATCATGATGCCAAAACATTTCAGAATGTTCTGAAAGAACCACTGAATGAAGTTTAACTCCGCTGCTTGTCGGCTTTGAGGTTTGTGTTTCTACTTTTTGGAAAATGGAATCTAGTTCAAAGCCGTGCATTCAGGCAGTTGATCGAGGCTGTAATCTTAGACTCGTCTTTGTTCCCGTGACTACGGACTTCCACTGAGAGCCATTGTTCAGACACATCAGTTCCTGTGTTACATAGTGCTGATAGTGAGCTGCTTATCCCGCCATCATTTGCTGAACCAGGATTTTTATGCCTTTTCTCTTTTCTCTCTCTTCCTCTGCCATTCTGTTTTTGAGACTGCCTGTCAATCTTTTCTAAACGAGTGTAAATCCTTCCTGGGCCACGCCAACAAGCATCACCTCAAGGACAGATTTACAATTTGGTAAAACGCTACAGGTCCATTTCCATGCCTTCCAAGTAGGGAGCAAGAGAGAGCAAAGAGACAAAGTGCAGACTAAAAAAAATAACTGTCATGTAAAGCACAACTTATGGATAAAGAGCTAATGAATATGAAATGTAGCATGCAAACAGAAACACCCATGAAAGCCAATTTTGACATCATTTTGCTCCAGAACCTTAAAAGTACATAACCTTAAAGTACATCCAAATGACATGGATAATGTTTTCCTGCAAATAGCTTTATGTGTGTGTGCATCTCCCTAAGGCATTACAAAACCAGTATGGACTCTGACCTGGGAATATCTCTATCATCTAGGGGGTGTTTTGGACATCTCCGGGAGGTACCGTTCCAGAACCTTAAACTGTATAAACAGCAATGTATGATTCATGCTGTGGATTACACTAAACTGGATGAGTTTGCAATCTGCTGGAAATAAATCACGAAGCGATTACACTGCCAACATGCACCAAGGAACTAGCCCATATGTATGACCTAAGCCTGAGGGATGAATATGCTCATTCGTTTTTTAGCTATTAATAGATGTTTATTGCAAATACATAATGGCTAAGGTTATATGACTGGCACAGACCAATTTAAAATGTAATGTGATGTTACACGTGCTGAAATCGCTGCTGATGTACTATACTGGAAGTCAGTGTGGATTTTTGTGTCACTATCCATCATCTTATGTTGGCGTCTGCGTCATCATGCTTTTGTCGTCACGCTTTTATTATATCCTCAACCCCTCTGAAACCATTCATGGGAATTTGACCAAACCTTCACACAGCTTTAATTGGGAAGCACAGATGTGCACTAGCGATTTCATTTTCTAATAACATCACTTTTTTTCCCTGTACAGCATTAAAAAACATGGAGCCTGTTCAGTGGGCAGTGACACATTTCGTCCTTGGAAGACTCACATCTATTTTTGTATGGATAAAATGAAAATGTGGAGTTTAGATGTAATGATATGTCACTATCTGTATTTGGTTAATGCTCCTAATATTCACATGTGAATACATGTAATGCTTTAAATCTATAGTAAACAAGAAATGTTTTGTTTGTTTGCTTTTAATTAAATATGAACCCTAAGGATATGATCAGGAAATGTCCTGAAAACATGCTTAACTGATAACAAAAGTCAAAATAGAGTGCAATGAAAAAAACATTTACCTCCTTCCTAAATTTACTATTTAAAAAAAAAAATGGCATCCATGGGAGAATTCCAAGGACAAAGCCACTACTGACCAAAAGGAACACATTTTTTTTTTTTTGCAGTAAGGACATACCAACAGTCAAATATGGTGGTGGTAGTGTGGGGCTGCTTTGCACTTTCAGAACCTGGATGACTTTACATAATTGATGGAAACCTTATTTCTGCGCGCTACCTGAAAATCCTGAAGGAGAATGTCCAGTTCATGACCTCAAGCTCAAGCGCACTTGGGTAATGCAGCAGGAGAATAATCCAAAACAAGTCCATCTCTGAATGTCTCAGGAACACATGTATATATTTTGGAGTGGCCTTATAAAAGTCTGGACTTAAATCTGATTGTGATGACATTAAACAGATCGTTCATGCGTGAAAAACCTCCAATGTGGCTGAATTAAAACTATACTGCAAAGCAGACTCCACAGTGAGTTAAAAGACTACTTGCAAGTTATTGCAAACTCTTGATTGTAGTTGTTGCTGCCAAGGGTCACAGAACCAGTTTTTAGGTTTAAGGGACATTTTCTTTTTTACATAGGTCCAGGCTGCATTTTGTATTTACCCGGGTCATCTCTGTGTAGTATAAGAATTAGTTTAATCATCTTAATCATTTAAGTGTGACAAATACTTTTTCAGCAAACTGTATAATGCATCCTATTAGGGCTTGGTTTCAACTATAGACTGTTTAAGGACTGGACCCTCTGTAGCGCCACTCCTAGGCTTTCTGAAGTGCGGTTTTAAAGATCAGCTGTTTGAGCTTTGACTCAACCTAAAACGCCTTAAAACACTAATTGGGCAAGTGGGCAGTATGAACTACGCATGTCAGTTGGGAGAAACATGCCAACATATCTCAGATTCCCAAAGCTTGCTAGCTTAGCTAAAATGCTGGCTAACGTTAATTTATGTGCTAACATTACTTTCAATTTGATTGAACTCCTGCGTCCATACACTACACATCGTCCCATGTCAACACTTACATTTTTTGATAAGGTAAACTACAATGCTTCCAGTTAGCTAGTTAGCTAAATGAATGCATAGAAGACAGCTGTGCACTGCAGGTGTCACTCAGATTTGGCATCACTCTAATTATGAATAATTTAATGGCTTAATATAATTTTTACTGCTGAATTAAACAAAAAGTCACCCCTGGGATGGAAAATTTAGCTATGGAGTCCAAAACTGTTTATTTCTGTTGTAAATTTTGACATTTTAACATGGTCATCTACTGTATGAGGATTGACTCATTTTGGCATCGAACATCCTAGTGGTCATTTGAGAACCTGCACATTTTGGCAGTTCTGCTCTGGACTTATTTTTCAGAACTGGAGGTTGCCCCTTGGAATTACCAGAAACCAGATAATCTCTGGTATGCATGGAGAATATAAAATCAAAAAATAGCTCTGCATAAAACCATGAGCTCTGCACATTACCTTAAATTTAGTTACCCAATTTTGACCTGATTTAACATAGTTACTGTTCTGGCATACAGCTGACTATTTTTTCTAAAGCAAGACATTTTCCCATGACTGTTGATGAGATGGGAGATTAGCACCAAACAATAGGAAATACAGAAATTAGCCACATCTCTCATGTGTCTTTCGGAGTCTGGTCCCAGACACATGCCATTGAACAAGACTGAAGCCTGCCATTTCAAATCCAAACCCAGTCAAATTAACACTTCTACTTGTCATGCATGTCTGTACACTCATGTGAATGTCGACGTGAGAACGTCGCAATAATTCGGCTTTTTATTGAAGCCGCATGCCTGTGCAGTCCTTCTCCGTGGGAGGTAGGGCACTGCAAATTCTTTTCAACTGAGGCAATCGCACTATAATAGGGATTTGTGGCAGTGTTAAAGAGCGCATAATAAAACAATAAGGGAGTTTTGAGGAAAACCGGGGAAAATAATTAACCTAATCTCCTCTGTTTGACTGTGTCTCACTCGAGGATTGTGGTTTGGAAAACAACTCGAGACTCCCACACTAAATTGCTCTCTCTCTCTCTCTCTCTCTCTCTCTCTCTCTTTCTTATACCTTGCATACCTCTTTGTTTGTAAATTAACATTTTCTCCCAAGCCTATTAAAGAATTTTAATTCGAAGTTCCTTTTCTACTTTGGTATAGAGGGAATTGGGTCGATCCACTCTAATCAGGCTAAAAAATGCCATATGATGTCAGAGTAAAAGTGGTTTTTGGCATGGAGTGAGGTCATCTGGCTTGCATCTAGCTCTAAACCATAAGCCTACACCTTATGATAAGATAATCGCTTGTTCTTTCCAGACTTGCTTCGTCATCCCCTATCTCCTGCACGTGTTTCTGTTCAATCCAGGAACTCGCAGTACATTGACCTTATGCCTAACTGTCATTTTTGACAAAACCAATCTACTCCATTTGACACGAAACACACAACACGCTTTAAGTGATGTGAACATTATGAGCAGAATCACCTTGCTCTGGCTTCCCCTTGGTCTTATTCCATCTTGTTGGCTTCTCTATAAACACCCATTGATTCACTTTACATGAGTCTGACCTAAATTCCTGAACTGTATTTTTTTTTTTTGAGGGGGGGGGGGGGGGGGGTATTTTTTCTGTGGTCCCTACTTTCTTGCTCTATTGCTGTAGCATTAGATCTTACTTGTTTGAATGATGCTAATGAAATGGGTTATGCCTAAATTTTTTTGTCCAACCTTTAGCCTTGGCTGTCTGCCTGCGAAGATTACATTGGGTGAGGAGCCAGCTTAATAAGCACAGCAATACATGAAATCATCTGCCTAAAGTTGTCAAAAAATCTTGCTATCCAAGTGTAATTTTTTTAACCCTGTCTTAAGGAAAAAAGAGCAACCTTTAAACATTTTTACTTGAATGATTTCTACGAGACGTCCTGCACCACTGTACAGTGCCAATGGAAAGTTTTCAGACAATTTCAAATTTTCCACATTTTTTTGCATGCTTCACACTCATTTTAAAATAGATTCAAATCCTTTTTTCCTCATCATTCTACACACAATACTCCACAATGACAAAGTAAAAACATGTGTTTGGAGTGTCTTAGTGATGTATTAAAATAAATACTAAAATATCCCATTAATATCCTGTAAGCATTCAGACCAGTCGCTTTTTTAAAGCGCCTTTAGCAGCAACGACAGACTCAAGTTGTATTGTAAATGATGCTACAAGCTTGGCACACCCTTTTTTTGGAAGTTTTTTGCATTCTTCTTGACAGAATCATTCAAGCTCAATGAAGTTAGACGGGCAGCCTCGGTGCACAGTCATATTCAGGTCTCTCCAGAGATACTCTATTGGGTTCAGGCCCGGACTCTGCCTGGACCGCTCCAGGACTTTCTCAGAGTTGTTCTGAAGCCACTCCTGTGTTTTCTTAGCTGAATGCTTTGAAATGTAATCTGTCACCCCAGCCTGAGATCCTGAGTGCAGCAATTTCCCCTCTATTCTGACTAGTTTTTCGGTCCCAGTTGCAGAAATGCACCTCCACAGCATGATGCGGACAGCTTTGGGTTTGACTGTAGGGATGGGTTTAATAAGGTGATGTGCAGGGCTTGATTTCCTGATTCCAGGTAATTAAATCTTTGTGTCATCAGACCAGATGATTTTATTTATCATGGTCTGAGATTATTTCCGGGGCTTTTTGGCAAACTCCCAGCTGGCTGTCACATGCTTTTTAGTGAGGAATGGCTTCCGACTGCTCTACCATAGAGAAGTGATTTGTGGAGTGGTGTAATGATGGATGTCCTTCTGTAAGTCTCTCTCATGTCCACCAGGGAACTCTGCATCTCACTTACTGTACTGCGGTTCTTGGTTAACTGTCTAACCAAGGCCCTTCATCCCCAGGTACTCAGTTTGACTGGGTGGCCAAGAGATTCTTCCAAATTTCTTCTGTTTGAGAATTATGGAGGCTACCATGCTCTTGGGCATTTTCAATGCTGCAGAATGTTTCTGGTATCCTTCACCAGATCTGTCTTTTCTACCCAATCCTGTCTTTCAGATCTGCAGATAAATCTCCCAACCTCATGGCTTTGTTTTCACAATGATATACATTTACAGTATGTGTGTCTTTCCTAACAGGTCTATGTCTTTCCTAATTCCAATTAATTCAAGTAGGCAGGTGGATTCTAGTAAAGTTGTAGAAGCATCTCGAGGACACCTGATGAGAGTAGGATGCACCAGATCCCAACTGATATTGTCATGACAAAAGGGTCTGAATACTTATGTAAATGGGATATTTTTTATTGTTTTTGTAAATAAATAAAACACTTCAAACACCTGCCTTTACTCTGTCATTGAGGTCTTTTGTGTGTATAATTATGAGGGGGAAAAAAATTTGGATCTACAGTATTTTAAGATCAGTATGAAACATAACAAAATGTGGGAAATATGCATCAGCACTGTATTTCAACGAAGCCCACCTCTGTACAATAAAAGTTTGACATATTGCTATTTATAATATACTTATGTTGGATTTTATTTTATTTTATTTAAGAATTGGGAAAAGTTTTTAGCTATATTTTTTCATTAAACAAACTATCTGAAATGAAATAGATTAATCTTGGCTTAGAAATGGATATGACCATTCAATTATCCACATGGCTGCTCCACTATCACACCATTACCATAACAAAAACACCTACACCCTCAGAAACAGCAACAGCATTATTATTATTATTATTATTATTATTATTATTATTATTACAAAAGCCATGGCATCAACAAAACTAAGCTGAATTAATTAATCGTGAATTAATTAAATGTGACATACGTAGATCAGTTAAGTAAAGAAACAACAATGAGGCTCAATGCTACAAATGACTTTACCTCAGAGAATGAGACAGCGAGTGATGTGGGTGATGCTGATAATACGTGTTGACTCACTCCCTATTGTATACTTATAATTCTTTATCCATAACAATTCTTTGCATAAGAAGATAAATGGAAATGCGCCCAGGGATTCTTCTTGCCTGTCAGTTCATTATCATATTAAACCATTCATTTGTTTTCGGTAAGCACTTTAGTTTGGCCAGTGTCGAGGTGTCAACCAATTCCGGGGCCACCTGGTGTAAATTGAGAGTACATGCTAGATAGGCACCGGTCCATACACTCTCACACACACATTTACTCACTCATACAAACCTGGTGGGAATTTAGAGAAGCCAATACACTGAGTAATTAAGGACTCCTGAAATAGTTTGTAGGGTGAATGTATTGTTCTTGAATCATTTAGGAGGATTCAATAAGATAAACCACCACAGAGTGATGTGATTGTCATGCAAAGTGGAGGGTTGTTACCACCCTGAGGTTGATTATTTCGGTATAGCTGCATATTATACGAGGCTTAGTTCAGATGGCTAATAGCATGTTAATTTATTGATGTCTCATTTATAGTTCTGTTAGGTCCCTGAAGATGTGTTTTTTTTTAATGCTCGAGCTAAAATACTTAAAATACTTTTCAGGCAATTCATTTTTCATTACCTTAAACTTTTATTTCACTCCTCCTGTAAATGCCCTGTTTCAGTGTCCATGTAAATGAGCTACTGCTGAGCCACACCCCACCAGAGAACAGTAGAGCTGGGAGGAGCTGAGCAATGAGGTGGGGGGGTATTTTCCAAGATGAGATCACAATCAGGGAAAAATTTAATTAGCTGGTTTAAGCCTTGTGTGTATGTATGTATGTATATGTGTATATATATATATATATATAT
>JAOVVB010000049.1:8410755-8428037 GCA_028570985.1 Heterobranchus longifilis
AAAAACGGATGGCAATTTTATACTTTTAACACCCTCTCACATGTTAAACTCATCAGGGCACAGTATTTTTCTAAGCCCAGTAATCCCCCATCAAGCACATCTGTTATGCACCTTTTCATTTCCTGGAAATATGATCTCAACTGTGTCTCGAAACCACAGAACAAAGACTCATGGGAAGTGGGAAGATTCTGGACCACAGTTTGCACTTTCTAATAGGAATCTTAATTCATGAACAGCTAAATTGTTGAGAGTGTGTGTGTGTGTTCACCATATGTTAAAATTTGACCTTGCATGTCTAGTTTAAAGGAATATTTCAGCACATTAATACATTTCCATGTACTAAAAAAAGAACAGGAATGATATTTATAAAAAAAAAATATTCACAGTTAAAGCCTAAAGGCATTTTTGGCCAGTCAATTTATAAAATGATAACTAGAGGCGTTCAAGTCAAACTTTAATTGTACAGAATAACAGGACACAGGTACAGTATGAGATTTAAAAACTCCCTTTATTTCTCTATATAATTCCCAGCTACACTAAAGCACTTGTCCCAGCATTTCACTAGTGCTTGGATACCACCAAGGTACAGTAGAAAGCTTTCTCAGTACGCCGGAGGCATGATCAGACTGCTTGCTTCACATCTGAAATGGTGGCCTCCCAGGAACATGTGGAAATGGCCTGAAGCAAGGTCAGGACTATACATAGGATGTGCCGATAACTCCTAGCCAAGTTTCTGTAATGTGCAAGTGGTGTTGATGAATGATGATGCTTTTAGTTCCTTACAAGTTATCTGTCAATTTTTAATGATCATGCCTTCCACTGCAGTGGGCTCCAAGCAGTGGGCGACTAAGAGTCTCATCACGCCGTATTGTACTTGAAGTCTTCTCTAAATATTATTCATTTTACACCTTTGTTTATGGGAAATTTTATCACAAGTCCCGGTTTGACTTGAATGCAGTAAAGATCTTTATATGAGACGTAGGACAATCTTTTGATTTTATTCAATCTTCTTCTTAATTGTATTGTTGTTCATTAAAGATTAATTTCAGGAACTTTAGAGAATAAATTCAAAGCTGGCCTTTCATTATCCATCTGAGACTAGGACTCTACTGTTGTAGAAATGATGATGTATTTAAAAAAAAACGTAATTGAGGTTTGTTGACATTGAGGCTTCATTATCAGCTTTCTGAGCTTCAGTGCAGATGCTGGATAGTGATTTTAGGATGTATTTAAAAAAAGAAACTCTCTTTGACATCACCCATAAGGTTTTTTCGAATAGCGTTTTGATGCTTAACTGTGGGAACTCGAAATGGCCAAATGAGCTGAATGAACAGAGCCTGGCTTTTGATTACATTTTTGATTACATACGTAGGTAACATACCTATGTAACTCATTTAACACATCTGTAGGTAGCTTAGCTAAAATGCTAAAATGACTAACATTAATTTATGTTCAAACATTACTTTTTGCATTTGACTGAACCCCCCCTTATCCATACAATACAAGTTGTCCTGTGCCAGCTCCTACAGTTTTTATAAGTTACACTACAACAATTCCAGTTAGCTGGTTAGCTAAAATGATGCATAGCAGACAGTTAACAGTTTGTCTCCTGCAATGTCACCCCAAATTATGCATAATGTTATGGCTTAATATAATTTTAACTGATAAGTCACATAAAAATTCACCCCCTTACATCTGTCACGAAAGGGAAATCTAGCTACTGTATTGAGACCAAGTCTGTTTTTTTTTTGTACCAGGCTGTAAACGTGTTTCTTTCTGTTGTAAAATTGGGTATTTCACAATGGGGCTTTATGGGGATTGGCTTACTTTTGAAGCCAGCCTCCAGTGGATAATTGAGGAACTGCATGTGTCTGTTCTTTTTAAAAGTGAGAAGTGCAAACGTGAGCAGCATGATTTTAAAGGTGCAAACGGATTTGAGCGTGAGCAGCGCAAATTCTTCTAAAAGTAAGTGAAAATTGTATGAGCATAAAAGAAAGCTGCACAAAAGAAGATGGAATCACAGATGAAACTAGGTTCTAGGTAAAAAAGCTTGGCACAGGTTTTACGCCGGATGACCTTCCTGACGCAACCCTCCTATTTTAACCGGGGTTGGGACTGGCACTGCATCCAGTGGCTGGGGTTTGGGCACTGGTTGGCAGGCGAAACACCAGTGCCCTACAGTATATATACAAACTTGGCAAACAATTCACTCGTACTACAGTACACATGATGCTGTGAAACCTACCAATGTTTAAATACTTTAGACCTGTAGGATTATAGAGGAACTTCAGCACATTATCACTCTAAATGGTACTGTGTACAAACCAAAAAAAAATTGTAATCGATTTTGGAGTCAGTATGGTGATACATAAATTGCTACACAAAAGAATCACAATACATCTCTGAATAAGTTTTTTTTGCTCCCGTCTTTATACGGTACCTGATTGAACTGCTGTATTTCTTTACATGAGTATGATTACAGATGCCAATTAAGCACAAATACAAACACTAATGTGTGGGTCTAACAAAATATAACATTACATACTCCGTTAATTATACTTGCATAAATGTATGAAAGCTCCAACAATGTAAAAGGAGTGCATGCAGGCCAGTGGACTGTGGTCTATTCTGTACATGTCTACATTACCCTGCTATAAATATGATTTCTTTTGTCCTTGCCTCATTCCCCAGTGGAAATTCTTCTCTCTCTTTCTCTCTCTCACACACACTTTTACTCTCTTCCTTGTTCTGCTGATTAACTGGACTGACGCTGTACATATCCATGGCTCGAACACAAAGGCCAGAGTTGCTCTGTACAATAGCCATATTGTGCACTGCACTGGCTCTCACTGTGCTGATGTGACACAGTCCAGGTGCTTTAGAATTGAGCACGCACTTCAGATCTAAAGCTGTGATCTGTTATTTTAGAGAGTACATGCTGCTGTTTTGACACAATGACTACCTTCTTTCTGAACCCTCTCTTAGTAACTAGGACCTGGTCTAAATCAGTGTGTGCACACCCGCACACACACACGCATGCACACACTTCCACACACAGTCTTCACGGATAAGCACAAGGATGAGTGTAGTGTGTAGCTGCAGAGAGCTTAGACCACGACAACACACACGTCCGTGCGTCAGGTTCCACTTACTTTCCTTCTTGTACTCTGGGAAATACACATACACACCAGGGCTTACATGTAATCTCACAAGCCATATTATTCATACTAGATGCTTGAGATATCTGGATATTCTCCATCTCTCTTTCTCTCTCTCTGTGCATGTGTGCGTGTGCACTCTGCACTATGTCTCGCAGACAGGATCAAATACACACAGTCTAAGTTCTGAGAGGTTGTACTGTAAAGAAGCAGAACTGACTGTTTGTTTTCACAGCTGAGGTGGAAGGCGTATGGGGTCAGTTATTCAGCATATGCCGTGACTCTGTTACTTTTTTGTTCCATTATCTCTTCGCACTTACGACTGAATACTTTGCCGAGGCTTGTCCTGCGTTTCACTGACAATCCTGACGATCTGCAGATGTGAGCGCTGTTTGATTCTAAGCGCACCCGAGTCCTCCGAGGCAGCCAGAAAGGGGCTTTGGCTGTTTCCGCTCCACACAAGCATGACGGGGCATAACAACTGTCACCCATCAACAACATCTGCGGCGAACAGCTTGTGTTTGCTGACTGATTGTCTTCGGCCGTACCTGCTAGCCCTGTATCAGAGCCGTGTGTCAGATTCGCTTCTGCGCCTCGTTCGGGGTTTGTCAGGTTGTTTAGGTAGTTCTGACTTTCGGGTCTTTCATCAGGCAAGTTATGGGTGTGCGTAAAACAGATTTATTTATATTACAATTCATTGAACCCTGCACAATCGCTTTGCTTTAGTTATCATATACTGTATATCTGCAGTCGCATCCAGCTTTAGCTTCCTGATGCAGACGTGTCTCTTCTGCTTGGTGTCGCTGCCAAATGTTTACTCGAAAGCAAAAAAAAAAAAAAAAAAGAACTGTAGTGTAGTGTCTGGCAGCCTACTAACATGACGGGATTTTAGAAACAAGCTGATTTTCTCCCGGAGGAGGAACCGAGCTTGTAGCTAACGAAGGTCTGGACCACTGAGCTGAAACATCACAGCCTGCAAGTTTCCCCACACACTGTGTCTGTGACAAGTTAATCCCAGCAGAGTGAATACGGCAAGGTGCTGTATATATCATGCAGCACAGTCATGCTGTCTCTGCGTGTACATGTACGTGTGCCTGTTCTTAAGTATGCTTACCTACTAGATTAGGTAGAACCATTAGGGCCCTGCCATCAATTCTGTTAATGAGTGTGCATCGGTAAAGTCTGAAACAGAGAGAGAGAGAGAGAGAGAGAGAGAGAGGTTGCACAGCATTATTGGGGTGTCGTTTCAGTTCAGGAGTACACAACTAACTGAAAACAGATGGAGGTAACTGATGGGAGCTGTCAAGATCTCCAATAAATGAACACTAGAAAACAAACTTTTGTAATGGATGAAGTTGAAATGTAATGAAGTACACAAAGAGAAAAAGACATTTTGGACAAAACTCGTTGATCTGCTGTGCAAGTGAAGTGCTTTTGAAGCTGCAGATTAAACTCTATAGCAATCTAGTGTTTTTCCTTACAATCTACATTTACGTTTCTGTAAAGGTTATTTTATTTAAGGTGCTCTATAAGTACCTTATGCTCTATAAGGTGCTCGAGAAGGTATGATTAAACTAATTTGAAGAGCGTACAAGTCAAACCAGGACTTTTGATTGTTCAGTACAACAGAACACAATTTTGAGTAAAAACTTTATTTATTTCTCTAAATAATCTCCTGCTACACTAGTGCACTTATCCCACTAGTTTTGCCAGTATATGTACTGGCCTCCCAGGAACTCATTTGAAAGCCCAAACATGTGGAAATGGCTTGAAGTGAAGTCAGGACTGTACAGTACAGGGGATGTGGCAATAACACCCAGCTGAGTTCCTGTAATGTGCAAGTGGTGTTGGTGAAATATTGTCTGTACAGTTCCCACAGCATTCAGCATGTCACCTCATCTTAAAATAGCCACTCACATTATGAATAGTGCTGGGTTTTAATACCACCAAGTGTTATTATCTTAGCTTAATCTAAGTAAATTCACCTAAATAAATGAAGTGTTAAATGACCAACAACAATTGAATTAAGCAATTTGCATAAACTGTACTTAAGAAGTAAATGAATTGTTTCTCATGATCATTAAAGTTAACTTCTTGGTAGCAAAACATGTTTTTGTGAGGGCTTCCATAATTTAATACACATTAAAGATTGGAACGCAATGAGCTTATAAATGATATCATCCCAAATTTGGACTTCCCTCTTCCTGGTTTTAAATCCAACATTAAAATGAAAATCTTTGGGCTTTCGAAAAAGAAATGGTCTTCAACTACAGTATAGCTTTATTTGACACTGGTACAGTACCACAAAGGGTACATCGACTGGGTCTTTTATATTTATAATTCCCCTCATATTAGATTACTGTTTTAAGTCTTACAGTACTTACTTAACACTTCCTGCACCTTTCTAACTAAATTATACACATTGAAGATATCAACCCAGTGATAAGCGAAGGTAGATCTTATTACTTGTTTTTTAACAGTGCATTGTCTTTATCCTTCTGTGTTTAACAATGTCTCCGGTGCTTCTTTCTGCTCCATATAGTTACCAATTCAGACCTGTTCACCACTCCGCCACTTGGATCATGACCTGCCGCTCTTGATTTGCCGTTTGTGGGGAGAGGCTGACTCTTCTAAGAGCACACTGAATGGGACCAGAGCACTTTACTCCTCCTTTAAGAGCTTGGAACCTATTCATCAAGGCTGCCAGTTTGCCACGTCAAAGCAAAAGTTAGTCACGGTGAGTGGGAGTTTCACAGATCTGTTGGGTAAGGGTACCTTTTTATAATGGGAGCAAAGATGCTTTCCAAAATCTGGAGTGGGTAAATGGGACACAGTGACTCTGCAGTTCTTGATGTAAAATGATGGATTGTGTTCCCTGTTGGTGGCTTATTATTTTTAAGTGGCTGTGACTCATCTCCATGGATTATTTTTTTTCTTCCTACATGCCCAAATGCAACTCTTTGAAAACTACAGAATTTTTTGTTAATGACTTTCAACAAAAAGAAATATATTATAAAATTAGGTAGTATTTCTGGCCTACAAGGTTATCCAGCCACATTATTAGGAACATGTGTACACTTGCTATTAATGCAGCTCTAATCATCTGATCATGCTGTAGCCATGAGATGCGTACACCGACGTTAAAATCACCTAGGTTTTGGATGCCACTTGTGCCAATGGGGTGGCTCTGACCACCTTGGGGTGTGGCTCTGGAGGGCTTAGTGGATATGCCTCGGTTTGCGACACCTGTGGATCCTTTGGGTGCTGTGGGTTGCCGGATGGAGGCTCCATGAATTAGACTTGTTTGTCCGGTGCATTCCAAGGGAGCTGAATTGGACTGAGATTTGTGGAGTTTGAAGGCCAGTTCGGCAACCTTGGGCTTTTTGCCGGCTGGGTCCTGTGCACAGTGGACTGTGATGTGCTAGGTGTTCTGGTGCCTTTCTATCACAGCCAGCATCGACTTTTTTTTTTTGTTAAATGCCTGGTCTTTTTCAAATACTGTCAAGTTTGTGTAAACATGTGCCTCAGTGGTTGCACAGATTGGATAAGTTTCTGTAGACATCCTATGAAGTCAAAGCAGTCTGGCCGTTCTTTTGCTGCCCTCTTATCCTCAAGGTGTTTCTACCGACAGAACTGCCCCTCACTGGATGATTTATTTTAGTTTTTTGTAAAGAGACAGCTGTGCTTGAAAATTCTAGGAGATCAACAGTATCTGGAATACACAAACCAGCACATCTGCCACAGTCAAAGCAACTGAGATCAGATTTTCTCTCCATACTCATGATGATTAAGTCTCTTGGACAATATCTGCATGATTACACAATCTGTCCAACACTGCAGCAACACGACTGGCTGCATGAATGAGCAAGTGCTAATAAAGTGGCTGGCAAGTGTAAATCTCTGCATTATCTTAAAGGAGACCTCTGGGCTCGTCTCGATGGTACCACAGATGTCACTCCTCTATTTCATTATTTTCTCCGTGTCTCACAGTACACGTATGATGACATCTCATGTTCTCGCATTACCGCAGAGTCCCTGCACTGTTGTAGCGGAGAGGGAGCACGCTCAAGCATGCGTTAACCCTCCCTGAGCTGGAGATCTGGGGTTTTATGAGCTGCCAGGAGGCTTAATGAATAGCGTGTCCCCGTAGTGTGCTCTGCAGAGAGCGAGAACCCATAGGTAACGGATGAGTGAAGGATATTTATAGCATGTGTAAATGCTGAGAAAGAACGAGTAGCCGAGGCTAAGTTAAGGTTTACAGAAATAGATCAATCACTTCGTTTGGTTTTTGCTTGCTGTCTTTTAATCTATACTGATGTCTGTCCTTGGGATTGTTCTCTAGGCCATTTTCTTTGCTCAACCGCTTCCCTTCTGCAGCAAACATGCTCGACTTCAACCAACACAACTGCCGCAGAGGTTTTCCATCTCGTCCCAGATGAAAGCCTTTACACTTCAAACTCTCTTAGCAAGACGGATGCCACGGCTCAAACATAACACGTTTATTTATATACAATTTCGCACAAAGAGGAAGACGATGCAAACATGGTTGTATTTGTAGCGTAATGCTTTGTAGCCAGTCACGCTGTTTATAACCCAAGCACTTTAGAAAGCTAATATGAAAACGACTTGATTAAACGAAATGATTGAGGAATTTTTTTTTTTTGTAAAGAAAAAAAAACAGTTGCTCCAGAAAGTTGAAAGGTTGCTGGATTAGAGAGGTGCTTTGCCAGACAGACATGATTTGTCTGGTAGAGACCAGGCCTATGTGACTTCATCCAGAAGGTCCCTTGCCATACGCTGACATTTACCCTATTCAGCCAGACGGTCCGTGTGGACCCGCTTTATAATATTGACACACATGTGCTGGAATGCTAGTGAGCTTTATTTATAACCCGAGCAGAGTCGGAAAGAGTAGGACAGGGTGACATTTTGCCGAATAATTGGTTATTTGTTGGTCTAGTGTTAAATAATGTAGCCTTTTTCTAGTCAGTCAGATTTTGACCTGTGCTGTTAAGTAACGTGTCATGGTCTGGATCTAGGACCAAACTGAGTCCTAGAAAAAGAAATACTGGAGCAGAGGTGATAAACTTATAAGCTATGGTTTAGTATGTCCATAGTTCTAACCATTTGGCGTTCGTATCTTTGAAAGTTCATAACTCGAATGACTGTATCTAGGGAACTTATTGTAATGGAACATAGTAATATGACAGTATTACCCAATATAAAGCTTATTTATAAACTGCATAATATGTTTAAACATGTTTAATCAGTTAAAGTTAACCTTTGTCACCATTTTGTCATGTACCTTGCTTATTTGTTCTTTCATAAGTAATTGGATCTTTGAAAGAAAAAAAATCACTTGAATACTTCTGGTCTATGTCAGAATGTTACTTCAGATTAAGTTTATTTGCCGGTCTTGAAGAACAAAGGCAGCTGCGCAACAATGAGACCGACACGTGTTCACGTGTTCTGGAGCGCACGGTACCTGAAACATTCAAATGGACAACCAGAAAAGCTGTTATTTTTCTGACACTAAGTTCTGAGGAAGTATTTTACTTAAAATGATACATTTGCGAGTGGGTGATGTGCATATGTGTGGTTGTTGGATCTAGAAAAAAAAAAAAGATGTGAGTCAGATAAAGAGAGAGAGAGAGAGAGGGAGAGAAAGCGACAGAGTGACAGGCTTTGTTGTTTTCCAGTCTGGATCCTGACAGATAAATGACTGTGGTAATGTTTGTCTTGTGGCTCACACACATCTGCTGGCTGAGGTACTGCAGAGTATCTAACCATCTTTCTTTCTCACTCTTATTTTCCCTATGGCACACACACTAGCCCACACACACTCACACAAGTGTTTGGTAAGACAGATCAGCGACATCTGCTCGGCACACGTCGCCCAGGCCAGGGCCTTTCTCTTTGGACCTGTTGGCACATGTGCATCTCTGACTAGCTTTTCTCCCAAACGTACAGCGCTTGCAGCTAGGTGAAATCGATCTGTCACTACTGATGGCTCATAAGCTCTAATTGAATCTATAAACATTATGAAAACCTTGCAAAATATTTTCCCAATGGTGTGCTTGTTGGCACATGCTGTTATAATTAAATTCAAAAGTAAAGAGTTGAGAAGGGGGAAGGCATAGCTACAAGTTGTCAGTGACGGTTAACTAACATTTCCACTGAAACCTAATTAGCAAAATTTATCAGTGCAGAGAGGCGCGGCACAAAGTGGCAGACTCGCCCTAAGTGCGAAGTTATTTAAAAGTGTTGAAAAAAAGTAAAAAAAACAAAAAAAAAACACCACTAGCTGTTAGCCAATGTGAGACGCAGGTGAACTAGAGAACTGTTCTCAGATGCTAACTCTCTCTGGATCTATACACCCACATATCTGTACAGCGCCAGAGATTAGTTCACACGTCAAGGGGCGCAAAAGAAAACCTCATTAAAACTCTTACACCTTCCACAGTGTCGGCGTAATTCTCATGTGTTGCTAGCTAGCTCGCGCCTCACCTTCCCGTCCTGGGAGAGAAAAGCTGCCTCAGAGCTACGTTCTCTTACTCCAGGCTTGAAAACTTTAGCGTTCGTTGACACCGTCTGTTTAGTGGCCTCGTCTGTCGCGTTCGGTTCTCCAGGCGCTGCCACGGGCAGCGTGCTATCAGAAAGTAGCACATAATGCTAAGATTTCTTTACTCCGTAGACACAGGTGTGAACACCAATTTCTGTGATAGCCTGATCTTTGCCCCAAGTGTTTTGCGAGACACTCCCATTTTGTGCTCGTGTAGTTACAGAGAGGTGTCACTGGCACTCGAGGCACTCTCACCTGACAGAGTGATGCTAGCAAAGTGCTCACGTTTCTCCTCTGTCTTCAGGAGGAGTGCGTCAGAGAGAAGATGAACTCAGTCACTTGGGGAAACAAGTGAGTCATCTCACTGTGCCAGACGTAAAAAAAAAAAAAAAAGAGTAAGAAATCAAAAGGGAAAACTTTCTGGCTGCTCATGCACTATGTACTGGTTGATATTTAAATTAGGTAAAGTAATCTTATGCCCAAAGAGACAGATACACCCACTGAGCACTTTGTTTAGGAAGACCTGTTCACCTAGATACTCCTATTATCTAATCAGCCAATCATGTGTCAGCAGCACAGTGCATAAAATCATACAGCTTTGGGTAATGTGTCTATTATCTATAACTGCTGGGGAATCTGTAACTGCTGATCTTCTTGTTTTTGTCACACACGACAGTCTGTAGTGCTTATAATGGTGCAATAAAGAAAAAAGAAAAAAAACAACCAGTCAGCATCCGTTCTTGGAAATCACCTTGTTGATGAAAGATCGACAGGCTTTGGACAGACTGGTTTGAAGCTGACAGAAAGCTGACAAACACAGTACAAAAGCATGCGCAGTTTGTGAAATTGATGCATCTTCTGCTCGAACCATAATGCATGCGAGCCTGTGACGTATTTTTGACAGTAGAGTCACGGTTATCAATTCGTATTCATAATGGACAAACCCCAAGCATAAATTTGTGCTTCGTATTATTATTATTATTATTATTATTATTATTATTATTAATAATATTATTTTAGTTTAGTTTTTTGGAATCGTATTCTCACATACCGTAAGAACATACACTACATATTTTATACATGATTTAAATAAACATGATATTGAATGCCATAGCATGCTTGAGAATTGTTGCTGCCCGTGTGCATCCCTTCATGGCTTTCGATTTGTCTATTTAGGAATGGCTACTTCCAGCATGATAATGCACCACATCACAAAGCCAAAGTCATTTCATGAACATGGCAATGAGTTCAGTGTTCTTCAGTGGCTTTCCCTTTTACCGGATCTGAATTCGATAAAACACCTTTTAAAACACCTTTTGGGGAAATTATATTATGCATTTGGGAAACACCAAAATGTTTCCAAAATTTAATTCCAAAAGACTTGTGGGTACCAACACAAAGGGCAGCCCATTCAGTAGCCATAAATCCATCTATCCATCCATCCATCCATCCATCCAACCATCTGTCTGTTTGTCTGTCTGTCTGTCTGTCTGTCTGTCTATGCACCTAACCATTTATCAACCAATCTATCAATCCATCTTGATTAATTCATGACATAAAGGAGTATGCAGAAAGTGGGATCCTACCCAGTATTAGTGCAGTGTTCCTCATAAAGCATTCTTGCATAGCTACACCTTTTGAAGTCAACCAGTAACACACCCACACCATTCACACTTCATCTGTCTTGTATCTGCTTTGTATCCTGATAAGGTTTTAACCACATCTGTTGTAATGAAATGCATCTCTAGTGAATAATATAGTTGTATTGCATGAGCGTGATACTCAGTACCCATGAAACGACCGAGTGTAAATGTGGTCATCGAATGGTTGTCTGGGTGCTTCTTGGAATGGAAAAGCACCTTTGGTAGCAATAAGAAATGCATTTTACAGTTCCCGTTGGTTTTAGTGAGGGGAAATAAAATTGACCTAACATATCAGCTTTTTGGTTCGAAGAGCCTGCAAAATAAAAATGAAATCTTGCTCATCTCATATGCATTTATTTCATATACCATCATATACATGGCTATACAGTACATCCACAGTCTACAGCTCTAAGCAAGACTTGGTCGTGGGAAGTGAATCGTCTACCTTCTGCCCTTGAGGCGGTGCAGGGATGTGATGTGGAGTTGTACCACAGGGCCAGAGCTGAGCTTTAACTGATTCAACATGATGTTCCGTTTGATCTTTTCCAGACCTCTGTTTAAACCACCCTGAAACTGCTACTAACTGTGCATATTGAACACACACAGACACGCACACACTTATGTGCACGCACTCCTTAGTGCAGGGCTCAGGACACCAGCACCTCCTTTTCCAGCTTGTATTGTTTGTTATTTTGCAAATTTATAGCCCAGAGCGTGTGTATGCGCAAAAAAGAGAGAATTGAACTTGCTGCAGACATTAGTATGATTATGGGTACTGTTATAATGTCTTTCTTTCTGTCTTTCATGCCTGCCTGCTTGCTTTCTTTCCTTCTATTTCTTTTCTTTTCCTGCCTATTTACACACAGTATACACCAATTAGCCATGAGATTATAACCCCCTGCCTAATATTATCTAGGATGCCCTTCTGCCCCTAGAACAGTTGCACATTTGTTCCTTGTACGTAAATGGAATAACTTAGAGTCTGCTGTACATTTTTATTGACTACATTTTACCGATTCTATTTTCAAAACTGACCCTTAGGTACATATGCTAGCTCGCTCACTCATACACTGACTTACTCACATCAAGCAAAGGTCCTTCATCAGGGGGAAAAGTACTTACCATTACAACTAAAAGCTTGCACACGCCATAAGCAATTTTAGACCCTTTTTAGACCCTTATAAATTTGAACTTATTACCCCTAAAAACAAGAAGTCGTCAAGAACTTTTTCTGCCGCTCTGGTTCAGGAGTCAGAAGTATGGGAGATCGAAAATGCATAGCAGTTTAACTTTGTTACTTCTGGATTAAAAGCACATGTAAAGTAAATTGTAAGCAAGTGATTTTACAGTGCCAGTGCACTTTAGTATTCCATCCATCCATCTAGAAACCTCTGTAGTCCAACTAGGGACCATTGAGGCCAATGGTGACTGTAGTGTTTTCACACTCAGTTCACACACTATGGGCAAACGCCAAATTAGCCTTATCTGCATGTCTTTGGACTGTGGGAGGAAACTGTAGCACCCAGAGGAAACCCACCAAGCACAGGGAGAACATGCAAGCTTAAACATGCAAACATGCACACAGATCGAACGCGGGAATCAAACCCGGGACCTGGAGATGCAAGGCGACAGCACCTCAAGCTCTATGCCACCGTGCCACCTACTTTAATATTAAGTTGCTAGATAGTGCTTTCTGCCACTGTCAGTGCTCAGATACAATCGGGCGTTGAGCTGGCAACCCGACCCTACAAGTACCCGCCACAGAAACGACGGATCTATCTCCATGGTAGGGCGTATCCGTCTCTCAATAAGCTGGATGTCATGTAGACAGACCCTTTCACAAGATCGATACCATAACCAACTGGTTTGCAAGATTTTGTTCTTTTGTTGATAGCCTACTTGAGCACGACTAAAACAGTCACATCTATTTGCATCTTAATATAAGCCAAACTTGAAGTAAACACCAAAAAAATGAGAATATCTTGTCAATAGGCTAGGACTCACAAAAATATATAGTTATCTAAATCAGCAAAGCTGATGCCTATAAAAGGCATTATTATTCTGATAGAATTTGGGCTTTTTGCTAAATTTACAGTAGAGCTATGGATGGTAAATAAAATGTCTGGAACAAACCCAGACATATTTTATTTGTTTTTTATTTTTCTATAGATTTTTGTTTTAGAGAAAATAAATTATCAGATGATAGAACTAAGGTCAAAATCACCTGACCTCTATGCATTGCCCATAGCAACTCAATATACAGCTGGAAAAATGTTATCAAATCAAATTTCAATTGCATGGATACGAAGTATAAGTTCTGTATTCAGTTGTTTACATTTGGCTAACAGCACAAAGAGAGGAAGAGAGAGAGAGAGAGAGAGAGAGACCAGAATGGAGCCAGCACAAAGCGAGAAAGAGAGCAAGAAAAATCTGTTGTAAAGACCACATAGTTATAGGCCTTGTGCCCAGCGTCTTGTGTGTTTTCTCCTAAAAATGTCCACAATCCACCAAATATGTTTTAAACTGATAAAATAATTAGAATATTAAAATAATAATTACTGCTAATAGCAAGGTATTAAAAGCATGACCAGGTGGCACGGTGGCATGGTGGTTAGCACTATAGCGTCACACCACCAGGGTTGAATGCTGAAATTTCTCATTAAAACTGAGGCCCCCTAAAGGTCTAGTCCTAGAATTGCCCATTACACACCCTTTCTATTTGACATTTTACTTTATGTATAAGAACATTTCCTACATTATTATTATTACTGTATATTATAATACAAATTTTGTTTATAATAAATTCAATGCGCAAACATTATTTTTTATATTATAAATTCAATGCACAAGCTAGGATCTCTGTCCGTCTGTCTCTCTTTTTATTAAGTAGGACCACTTGGTGTGACCGAATATACAGTATCAGTTGTTTTTCCTACAGCTGAATTTCCTCTGTGTTTGTATCTGTGTTTAAAGGAGAAATTGTTTTTTATCGAAAAAAAATCAGCCAAGCAGTTAAAAAGAAAACTGCAAAGTAATTTAATTTTCAAATCCTTTTTTCGTGCCTGGATGTACAGCCAGGTAGGAGAAGCAGATTATATTATACGCATGTGGTATGTTATACACATGCCTTTGTGAATTTCTGCTTGTTTTTCATGTCTAACCGTGCATGTGTGTGTATTCATGTTTTTACCAAAAGAGGCAGGAGTCTCCAAAGTGCTAAAATCACCTGTGTATTATTTACCCATTATAATGCATTAGGTTAGCAATTTGTGTGCATGTGTGTGTGTGTGAATGTGTGTGCTCATGAACACGTGTGTGTTTTACAAGCCCTCACATCCTGCCTGATTCACAGCACACCTGGCGACACATTTTCCCCTCATTTGTTCCTCTGCTCATTCGTTTCTTATGCAGACATCTCCGCTCCATCCATCCCTGCTCTCTGTGCCATCTGAAATTACACAGGCCACAGGAGGAGGAGATGAGAGACAGCCAGTGCCATAAATACTGAAGAGGAAGGATTGTGAGATGTGAAGGTGTGTGTGTGTGTGTGCGTGCGTGTACGCGCACATTTCTCAGTGGATATGTGTGTAAGGAGAGAGAGGTAGACGCTTGGTAAGGTTTGAATTACCGAATGTCTCGGTCTGAAGGATATAGACCTGCCAATGTTAGCTTGAATCACACTCGCTCATCAGCAGCAGTGGATCATGGTGAAATCTCTGAACAAATCCATCATCTGTCTTCTGCACGATCATTCATCTTTGTTTTTGCCTACGGAGGGTTCCTCGAGTTACGATCAGCCTTGAGTATGTTTTAAACCCCGTTTCTCTTTTTATGGCCATGTCTTAGAACATAAGTTAGCTTGCAGTAATTAAAACCAGCGTTTAATTACTTCACCGGTCGATTCTCAGCAAGACTTTGACAGGGAGTTAAAAAGCTTTAATCTTCTGAACAATGACCTGTGTTTTGCATTTTTTTTTCTCCATATCAGCTCATAACAAGAAACAAGTTAAACAATACGCTGATATCAGTTTCAGTTGGAAAGGAAGCGGCCTGTGTTTACCTTCCTTAGTAATGCCCTTTTCCTGCTTTTATGCCACTGGGCCACTTCTGGCACCATTGTTCAGCCACAATGTTATGGGACAGCTGATGGTGTGGTCTCTGAGACTGTCAGACTTCAAGCTGGACATGAAAGTGAGCAATCGTTTAACAGACTGATCTCTAGAATACGACAGCTGTGGAAACAATCACCATGCAACACTCAATCCCTAATTCAAAACACGCAGTCCCCAATTAGACTATTGAGAACTTCCTTATTCTAATAGTACCAGAAAAAAAAACAATGCAATAGGTATTATAGTGAGGAGCGGCAGGAAGCTATCCAGAATGCCCAGTGCTTTAGGCCCTTCTCGCAATGCTTACATTCTGATAAAACTGTAGAATAAAGGCAGCCTATAATCTGTTCAAATTTCACTGGGTTGCATGTTTATATAAGTTATTACAATATTGTTGACATTTGTTGTCTTTATTTTCTTATTTTTTCTACTGTGGTTTACACTATACCAATAAGTCATAACAGTAACACCACACAGCATTAACACATTAACCTTGCTTATATAAAACAGTTGATGGGATCATGGGAATCCAAGGTTCACTCATGCCCAATTGGACCAAATGCCAGTCTGTCCAGTGCGATCTCACAGAAAAGCCAATGCAGCACAAATCATTGAAAATAGTCCATGCTGGTCACAACAGAAAGGCACCAGAACATCCAGTGTACCCCATCCTGTGGTGTACTGGGCCCAGCAGGCGCAGACCCCAGGCCCGCCAACCCAATCTCCGAACTCCTCAGATCTTAATCCACTGTTTTGCATTGTAATGTTTGGATGGTTTTAGGATGGTCTTTGTATCTCAGGGAGCTTAGCCCCTGTAACCTCTGGTCTGCTTATTATGGATGTAAATCAAGATCTTTATCAAGCTGCTTTGCCAAAGCACTGCTAAAAGTGTAAAGAAACTACATTAACTAAATGTTTAGTTTAAGATGCATAGGCATAATACAGATTTAAATGCTTCCCCAATTCACCCCATCATCAGATGGCAAATATCATGGCTCATCAGCGCTGTCTCTATTTAAAGCTTTATCCATGTTTGAAGTACAACAAGAGCTGATTTTTTTTTTGTGTGTGTGTTTTGATTATCTGGTTGTAATTAAAGTGAAGTGTCTTTGGGGATAGCACTGTTTTTTTTTTTTTTCCCCCCTTCTCCCTTTTTCTTCAAGTCTCTAAGGCTGGGGCTAATGTACTGTAAAACCACATGGAGGTGAAGCCCAGGGCTCATTGGCTCCCTTTAAAAATTCTCCCTTTTATCTCTTTATCTTTTGATTCAGCTACTTTTTTTTAAATTCTCAAGCCGATTATTGTCTTCTTTCACACCACTTCAAGCACTGTTGCCTTGACAATCATTCATTCCCACCTATGGCAGAAACAATGTTCTGATCAGTGTAACTCCATCTGATCGCAGCAGGCTGTTGACCCCGCCATCAAAATACTTTATCAAGCAAATCGATAAAACACTGGGATAATGTTAAGCATCTTGAGAACGGCTGTGTCCCTGCATTATTAAATGCCTTAGACTCGGCCTCCTATCTTAAAATGAAAAGAAAGGGAAGAAAATGAGGAGGAAAGTGTCGTTCTGAGAGAGAATGAGGAAGAGGGAGCATAATTGGAGCTTGATTACGGGCCCTTGGGAGGTTACAGTTTATTAATATGTCACTTCCAATAAAGACGCTCAAGCATTCGGATTTGCCGTCGCCTTGGAAACCATGTTCTTTTTTTTTTTTATTATTTCCCTTTCCTTCCTCCCTCCGGTGGAGGGAGAGGTTAGCGACACAGAGGTTCCTCTGCCGAGGCTGATCTTTTATAC
>JAOVVB010000049.1:8461951-8474523 GCA_028570985.1 Heterobranchus longifilis
CATTTTGTGTGACAAACATGCAAAAGAATAAGAAATCAGGAAGGGGGCAAATAGTTTTTCACACCACTGTATACATTGTAGTAGTGCAGTAGGGTATAAACATTATATATATGAGCATCAGGCTTCAAGGGAATTAATGTAGCAACACAGTGGAAACACTGTAAAAAGTGTGAAGGCACTGCAAAGCAAAGAGATGAGCTATTGTAAGATCACATAAGTGTGATCCCTCTTTCTAAAGCAAACCTGAATTTGTCTTCGACAAAACAAGCTCCAGTGTTTCACCAGGAGGTCATAGAGGGGACACAGTTTTTTTTTTGTTAAATTCAAAGTTAATTGAGTGTTCTCTTCCACCACAACTTTAAAGAGGTACAGTGAGCAGCCCAAGACTGAGTAGCCCTTCTTGATTTTTATTCCCCATAATCCAAGCTTTAATGCTCTCTTCCCCTCTTTGCTGTAAAAAGAACTACACTGACTAACACAAACTGCTACAAGCTCTCTAACATCTTGGTGTGTATGTATATACATTAGTTTGGGTTCAAGCCCTACCACCACCAAGGCCTTAAACTCTGTTTGCACCGGACTTTGCACCGTGACTTCTTATAAACGTCCCACCATGTTTCCAACAAACTGGTATATGTTTTGTGATTACTGTAGTGCACTGACAAATAAAAGCTTCACTTCTTTTCTCTTTTGCTATCATCTCTAAATGTATCACTAATGGCACACTGCATTTTTGACCGCAAAATGAAAAGACAAACTGTTTGACATCTGACATGTGGCATCACATGTGACATGTCAAGGAATTAATTTAAGATTATTAAATTAGGTAATTTGTAAAGAAAAAATATATATGTGTAGTTAAAATGCTAGATATGAAACCCCCTCATAACTGGCAGATAGAATTGGATGTCTTATGCCAAGAAATATCAACAAGTCAGCCAGCAAATGCAATGAATATTACGATCATACAGCCATCCCACCCTTGAAAAGTCTACAGTTCTCACTGAGACAGCACTGATTTTGGATGACAAGTAAACCTGGTTTTTATCCCGTGTTCAACAAACCAGTCATTCAATTATTTTTAAAATGCTGTAGCTTAATCAAGACTAAAGGAATTACTGTCATCATTTCTAGCATCCTCAATAGTAAAAGTCAATAGTACACATGCTCTTCTTAGTGAATATGATTGGCAGTATTATGGTGTCTGTCACTTATGGTGACAGGTTGACTAACCCTCTCAGAAAATCTATGCTTATGCTGATGGAGTTTGTGGCAAGAGTTCAGTGTAAACATTACTGAGTTCAAGTACTGTAATGTAGACGTATGCCAAAAGGCCTGCTCCTTGGGAGTCCAAGTACAACAGGATAATGATGCCACGGGGCATCAGGGCACACAGGGCTGCTGTATGCATCTCAGGGTAAGGATGAAAAGGAGAACTTTAAATTGGAATTCCTGCTCTTGAAATGTTAAGAAAGTGTTCTGGACCAATAAAAAAACTTTAAAAAATAAGGTCCACTGAAGTCAACCAGTGAAAGTACATTTGACAATAAAAAAACAATTCTAACTATTTCAAATTAAATGCCCCAAAGCATGTGTTTACAGTGTTCATTTACATTCATTCACCAATTCATTCATTTACCGTATATGAGTGGGTTGTATATATTTATATCTTTTACTTTAAGTTATCAATGGGTGCATTCAAATGGACCCCAGTATTCCACTAATAACTGTACAAACAGCTGTGAAAAATAATCAGAGTGAAAATGGGACAGTCTGACCTGAGTCGGCCTGATCGGAATGAATTTTCTGTTGGGTTAAAGTGGTCCTTTAAACCTTTGATAATCCATTCAATAGGTAAATATTAGCCATGCAAACACTATCTGATCATCTCTCTCCTGTGGGAATTAATCCATCTTTTTCCGCGCATGTTCCCTCACATGCGTGATGTTATGAGTTATCTAGAAGGAAATTTTGTTTTCATTCCCAGTTGGTTAAGTCCTTAGGGACAATTATCTTTTACCTATGCTTACTTTCATTCACTGAGCAAAGGGTACTAATTGTCTTGGCATTTAATACATAGTAAATCAACTAAGTAATCATACTGTAGATGATGCTGTATTCTTGCAAATGTTCATAAAGATGGTATTGAACAGAAAAGAGGGGAACCCTGACCTAAGCGTAAACTTGGAGAAAATACTTTGTCCACGTCAAAAAAAAAGCTATATTTGAATCAGATGCTCTAAGCACATATAAACGCACATCCCATCGGATCAGTGTCCATGTTAACAGTTAAGTTGGAGTCTCTAATGAGAGTATTTCCCTTTAGAAAGAAATATCGTCCATGTAAAGGTAGACTCTCTCACTGACTCTCACTGAACACTGATTTTATTCGAATCTCAGTCTTGAATAAAAGGTTCAAGACCAAAAAAAAAAAATGATACAGCAATGATCTACAAAATTAAAGATCATCTTACTCATGAACTGAAGAGTGAGATGCATGCAGCTTCAAATATGCCTTGTCTATTTGATGGATAAATAAATAAATGAATAAGTAAATAAACCTTAAACCTGGACCACATTGTCCACACTAATTTGTAACTTAAAAATCCCATGCAGTGACATCATTGCCAATCTGTCCTTCCAATTTATGGTATGAATTCATGGCAGACCCACATATCCAAAAGTTTGTATGTAACATGCCATCACATCAATATTTGTTTCTTCTTAAAACTCTTGCTGAAAAGTTGGAATCGCACAATTGTCTTTGGATGCTGTTGGACTTCACTTCGAGCCATCCAAATAAGTCTCAGGATGACTATTCTCCTATGCACAAAGCGAGCTCCATGAAGACATGGTTGATGTGGACGAACTTAAAAATCCTGCACAGAGCTCTGAACTCAATCCAACTGAACACTTTTGAAATGACAACTGCACCCAATGCTCTCTTGCCTAAATAGGTCCTGATCTGTAGCTGAATGGAAAAGTCCCTAGTCATTCACAAAAAAGTAAAAAAAAAAAAAAAGTGGTGGAAAGCCTTCCCAGAAGAATGGAGGTTATTAAAATAGCATAAAAGACTAAATGTGGAATGGGATGTTTAAAAAGCACATATGTGTGTAATGATCAGGTTCATATTTGTTTTCTCATATAGGGTAAAATGGAAAGTTAGCAGTGAGCAATCACATTTTATGACATCATTATTAAGAAACTCATACAATAACAGATAAAATGATGAATGCTATTATTGTTGCCACAAAGAAGTAGTGCTTAGGTGGAACATGAATGAACAAAATGAACACACACACAGAGGGACTTGTGCTGAAAGCTTGCTGTACTCCACATCCAAGTGGTCTTGAAAGATCTTCTCATTTTTTCCAGTATTTGCACAGAAAACATTTAGTTGTTCTTTGAATTTGTACCCAGTCCAGATGTTCTTGAAGTCCTACAGAACCCAACAACAGTGCTATTTATACTAGCAGAGCATTACCAAATTAGTCACATGCTGTTGTGCATGCTGTTGCACTGCTGGTGTTTTTTATCTAAAGAAAATGCCAGGGCATGCCAGACAATACTAATTTATGTATGTTAAAGCAAAGCATTATTGAAGACTCATGTGCTTAATCGAGTAATTACTTTATTTACTTTATAAAGGAAGAAATTGAAAATTATCTGGGATTCTTTCCTAAATTATCCACTCATCTACTTCAATTATGCCCCATTAGTCTGTTCTGTTCTATATCTACTCTTTTTCCTGTCTATCTTCCCACCCTGTACGTGTCTCCATTTCTCTCCAGCGTTATCATTGGAGTCCGACAGGCTTGTTTATACGAGTTAAAGAATCAGATGGAATTTTGGCAGCGTTTCACTCTAAACATACTGTGCATGTACTGATGTAATTGATCCTGCACAAACAGCACTGAGAAAAGAGAGGGGGGAACAAGACACTGGCAGAAAAGGTGGACAGGAGGTTAGTACCCAGATGGTAGCCTATCCTTTCTTTCATGGTTTCCTGCTTTTATTTTGGAAGATCTTTTTTGTCCTGACAGTTCATGGACAGAATGGTTCACTGAGGTGTTTTTCTTTATGCTCCTGCTGGTAAAACTGACCTTGAAACCTAGAGCTTCGGAGGGAATCTTCCAGATGTTCGGTGTCAGAAGTTTGTGCTTGTATAGCAGTCTAAACCACTGCTTGTGTTTGAGCACACATCAAAGCATCTTTATTTATAGGCAGTGGAATAGATAGCGGGTGCTGTCAAGGGAATGAATATAAATTGTAGGATGAGACTAAAAGAAAAGAAAAATAAGGCTTCTGTAGATGGATATAGAACAATAATTGTGTGTGCATTTTTCTGCCTTGTTGTTATGCAATTCGTTATTTATAATAATTACAGGTACAGGTAGTGTAGGCTAGGGCCAAACACTGTCTAAATTCTGCAAATAACTCAACATCAAGATGGATGTCTTGGTTATAATTTGTAATTTTCCATGGTGTTTTATGAAATAATATAATGTGCACCTTTACTATGTACACCAGGATAAGTTACAGATTGAGATGTGTGTGTGTGTGTGTGTGTGTGTGTGTGTGTGTGTGTGTGTGTGTGTGTGTGTGTGTCTTGTGGCCTCTATTATAAAGCAAATGTTAACATCTCTGTTTTGACAGGTAGTTTGTCTCATATAGTTCCTAGCAGATCGAATAATGACCACCAGAAGACTCGTATTTCACATAGCACACAAGTGAAATATGGCAATCTCAAAGGTTGGACTTGACCTTTAGAGCTAGCGACTGGCATGTTTGACATTTGGCAGTGGTCACTTCCACACCTCAGACAACTTAGCTGCTCAGCTGATGATGGACAATGTCCTGCTTCTCAAAGCCGTGCAAACATTCCCAATGGTTCATATAATTATTTATCATAAGGGTATGTACCAGGGGCAGCACAATGGCTTAGTGGTTAGCACTGTCGCCTTTTACCTCCAGGGTCCGGGTTTGATTCCTGCCTCTGTGTGCATGGAGTTTGCATGTTCTCCCCATGCTTGGTAGGATTCCTCCCAGTGTTCCCAAATTGCACGTAGTGTGTGAATGTAAGTGTGTTTGTGTGCTCTGCGATGGATTGGCACCCTGTCCACTGTGTACCTTGCGCCTTGTGCCCTACGTTTTCTGGTATAGGTTCCAGCCACCTGCAACCCTGATTACAGGATAAATTGCCTTTTGAGGTTTAATATACTGTACTTATTCATAGTTGGCAATATACAGTAGGTAATGTGTATTTTACAAATGTCTTAAAGAAATTTAAATGGTGTAGGGAAAAAAATATTATAAATCTACTAAATAAAATTGCTTTTGTATATAAATATAATTTGTACCTAAATGTATAAAGATACGTATGCAGTGTTTACACTGCAAAAATGACATCTACGATATATTGAATATGGTAGTATTTATATATATATATAAAAATTATATATAATACAAATATATAATTCTGAAACACATTTTTAGACATAATAAACCATTTTCAAGCATAAATTTCTCATTGTATTGGCAGATAATTTATTCCATGTTAAGGATATTTTTTTCTTAGAAATAAGCAAAAGTATCCTGCCAATAGAACAGGGAACAATTTGTACATGAACATATTAAAATCTACTGGAAAAATTGGCTTTGTAATCTTATGCTTGGTTTATTGTAATCTTATAATCAGAAATAGTAAACAAACTAGACTAGATTTGAGATATCACAAGCTAGTGACCTTTTTTATTTTAATTGCACTGCACCCTTGCCCTGACTTGTTTAAGTGATAAGAATATATACCACTTAAAAATAAATGAAAAGGTGAAATAAATCTAAAAGCATAAACACTTAAATACAGTAATATAGTAAGTCAGTATAAATATCAGGAGAGGAGACTGCCTAGTATCGTCCAGGAACAGTAGTTTGAAAATGTTCTGACCATTTTCATTGGATTCAGTGTGCCTTTGGTTTACTTGCTATAAGATAATATTTCATATCAAATGTAACCATTTGAAAAATAAACTAGTTAATATGCTAATATGGATAAATATTGTTTCCTGGTGGATATGCCTTTGGAAAGAAGTGAAACATCTTAAAGCAAACTATTTCATCAGAGAGACAAAGACAACTAAGGAACGATTCGCTTTCATAAGTGAGTTTAACAGTTGCATTGGCCTTTCAACTGACATCAAAAACACTGGATGGAAAAAGACTCGATCCTTCAGTGAACTTGTTTCTTTCCTTCATGGTGGAGATTTCTGGCAAGGGATTTTTTGGCTCATCTGCTCCCCAGGGACTTTTACACTCAACTGGAAGTTCTGAGGTCTTTGGTCAGTAAAAACGTGAGCTCAGTGTTCTTGGAATGTGACCACCATCACATTCCAAGTATTTCTACCACTTCCCACAAATTCAAACTTTTTACATAAAATGAAAATGACTTGCTACTTTAAGAAATTATCTGGACCCATGGTAGATATTATAAAATTTACCTCATGACTATCAGTCTATTGAGAATTAGAGCAAGAAAGGTGGGTGGCTACTGTAGGTTTAATTAAAAAGTGTGCAACTACTAGTTTAAGATTTATTATTTTTTTTTTTTACCTTTGAGAAGATATTTTATAGAGGAATATGTTGGAATGTTTAATTCTGCATTTGGTCTACATTTGCAACAAATAATAGTAATGATCACTATTGATCACTGTGTAACACTGGGGGTGGGGGGGAGACACTTTTGGAAAAATAAAAAAAATTTCATCATACAGTACTAGCACAATTGCTCTGATGTTATTCATTCCAAGTAGAATAATTGTTTACTATTAATTTTTGTTTTTAGTAGAAACCTTACAGAGCTTTATTCTCAAAATGACAATCACGCACTGAACCTGGGAAAACCATAGTGAACAAAGAAGAGGTAAACATTGCATCATGGCTGAAAAGAAACTAGAAAAGCATGTCTTGGTAATTGAGTGGGCCAAAGGAAACAGGCACAGAGGCATGTTTGTGAAACACAATCCACAAAATATACCAGGGAGTTGCAGTTCCAAAGGGCCAGGAAGCTAGATTTTTGATTGCACAGACATATAAACAACCAACTAAATACAATCAGTTGTTCCAGATATTTTCGGAGTAAAATTGGCTGATTTACTGATTTGTCCCCGTGCTAAGGCTTCAGTTGGTTGGACAGTAAGGACACATATACAGTAATGACATATATATATATATATATATATTTCAACCTTATCAATTAAAAATCTATGAAAGTACTACTTTTTTTCTAATACAAATAAACTACAACCAAAACTAAAGAGAATAAAGGATCCTATTGACATTAAGGTGAACCACCAGGACAGCATGTAACATTGTTGTCTCACAACTCTGGGCCCCGAGTTCAATCTTTATCCCAAGTTATGTAACTCAGAAGATAGCATTTTCTTGTAATGTCTTTGTGGAGTGTCCTGTGGGTTGATTGTTTTCTCCTAATGACCACAGAGGTAGGCAAATTGCTATGATAAAAAGACTTTAGATGTGAACCCAGTGTTAAACACAGTTTCCCCAAATCACTGTACTGACTAAAATGTAGCAGTTACTGAGGAATGCATGACTGTATAAATGGATAACATTTATGGATAGCATTGACATTTCAAGTCATATCTGGCTAAGCAGACAAACTCACTGTCCATTGCACAATCATAGTCATGGACAGGGTTTTCTTTAGCTTTCCTCGATGATGGTTTCTTGCAGTTCATTTTCCTTTTATTTCTAACAAGGAAATAAGGTGCTGTTACATTAATGAGCAGAGATTCATCATTATAGAGTTGCCAGGTAAAAGGAAGAATAGTAGGCAGAGGGCTTTAGTACCCATTTGCTTCAGGCCCATAAGTGGTTCACATATAATTAAAATCCCAGATGGAGAGAATGTTCTTTACGCCAAGTTTTTAAAAAAATTATTATTATTATTATTATTATTATTATTATTATTATTAATAATGCAGATGTATGAATGTGTCTTGAAATCTGAACTTTTGCCCTAAACATGGCGATGCATGGGAGGCTATTACGTACACTATGTGACATTCATTTTCGTTTAGAAAGTCATTATCTAAATTGCACTAATTTGTCAGTGTCTTAATTAATACAAAAATGAGAAATTGACAGTTGCGTAGAATAGCCAGTTAGAGGAAGAAGCTAGGGTGAGAAATGTTTTCTGATCCGGCTGGCCCTGTGCCACTGTGAATCACGTTATCTTTCATGAGAATGGAAATGTGTCATCGGTGTTAAAATAATCAATTGAAACCCTTCCCTGTATTATGAGATGTAATTGAATAATTACTTTTTTCATTCTTACTTTCAGCCAATTGACCCCCATTAACATTGACTCTTGAGACAAAGCGAGTCGCGTCTATCTTCCTGACAATAGGCTGGGTTAATCCTGCAATCACGCTAGTGGTGAGAATGTGGACACTCAGACGTAAGTCCACACGCACCTTCGGCAGATGATTGAAATCGGCAGTCTTTTAGCGCTTGACATTTACACAAAATTCACCAGACGAACCCATTTTAATATTCAGACAACCACATGAACGCACATTTCCAAAACAAAGCTGCTAAACCTGTGTGGGTGGTGCATAGCGTGTTCAAATGCATAATCCTGGTTCCCTCAGCCTCATACTTTATCTCTCCTGTTCTCAAGTGCACACAACCAGACAGAAACACATACGCCCACACAGACCTTGGTTTTCATGCTTAAGGGAGAGGGTTAAGCGCTGTCTCAATTAGTTTTGGAGAGGCTGAAAGAATGGAAATGAGAAGAGGCACTGCTTATGCGAGAGATATCTTTATTCATTCAGGTCCTGCTGGTGATTGGCATGGCCTCCAGACGTGCTTTCCCTCTGCTCAGGAAGTCAGCCAGATGTTATTGATATTCACAAATGTCTGCGATTTGCATTTGAACGCTTTCTGTCACCCCCCACATATCATACAGAACCTACCTGTGGCACACAGTTCAAACAGCAGGCGGATGGAGGCCGAATGTCATCTCTCAGGATGTGATTGTTGAGGAGGAAGTTGGTTTTGTTTTGTCTGCTTGTCTGTGCCCTTATTCGAGGGTGGAATTTATAATGCCTATTGTCAGTGTGGGACAGTATTTTTTTGTGTATTATTTTTTAACCTTTATCCTTTTGTTTGCATTCATAATAACTATTACTATTTCTCTGTGTGAGTGCATTAATATGTAAAAGACAGCCAGGAGTCACAGATACAAAGAATTCATAAAGGTAACATTTGTCATTGAGCTGAATGATTAGCACCATACGTCAGTAACATAATGTGGGAAAACACTTGGGAAAATTTTGCTGAGGAAAAAAAAAAAACTCTGACTCACTGGATCACCTAGGACACCAACAGGGATAGATGGGCACTAAACCAGATAAGAGAAAAAAAACTGCAGGTTTGAAACTTTTCACGGAATTGAACATGTCTGTGAACAGGTTTTGACAACAGCTATATGTTGTAGAAAAGAATCCTATTCATTCCATTGCAAAGCACTTAGTTCAGTTAACAGTTTTCATGCTGATGCTTATTAATGCTTTTTTTTTTTTTAAATGCTCACATTTGTGAAAAATGGCACATAATACTTTTCTCCCTTAATGCAATGGTAGGATAATTAGCTTATGGGTGGGAGTGGCAAATCAACAAGTTAAGCAAAACTTGAACTGGTTATATAGTTCACTAGTACATACAGTAAACTGCCTGGCCAGAAAAAAGAAAGTCTCATACTCTAATATCTTCGTTTATCACATTTAGCTTAGTTCATGATGCACATTGGCCATGGCATCGTTTCAACAACCTTATGCAGCATCATAACATTTTTTCCAGCTTTCTTTCAGATTTACAATTTTTTGGCTGAGATCTTGTATTGATGACAGGAGAGTCAAATCATTCCATAAAATCTTCTCTAGCACATGTCTCCCAAAGACTTTTAGTGGTGGGCAATTTATGTCTGAAAATGGATCCTTCCACTCCCTGAACCACTCTATTCCAGATTGAACCTGATAAATCTTGGCATTGTCTTCCTGGAATAAACTCGTGCCACCAGGAGAAAAAAAATCCATAGATGGTGTGGCCATGCGGTAACAAATTCTGACAATAATAAGGGAAAAGGAGCACACTCAAGCCACCTGGGGACTTTCATCCCAGGGCCTACATATACCTACATAATTGAAAGAGTTTTAAAAACTCTAAAGACTCACAGTAAGTGTTTAATAAATACATACATGCAGTCTTTCCATTTCCCAACTATGTTTTTATTAATAGTTTAGGATTTAGATAAAAAGATATAAAATTTTTTAATTAGAAATACAAAGTAAAATGTAAAACTCTGCACAACCAGCTCCCAATGGATTAAACAAGAACCCAATGGATTGTTGGAGACACAGGATACCATTCAAGCCTTAATAAGTTATTTCGAAACAATAAAGAAAAAATACAAATGGGCGTTGTACAATTGTAGAGGAAATCACATTTCCTGGGCCGAAGGACTAAAACACCCTTGTGTTTCCTGGTGCCTAGATGCCTCTCACAAAAACACAAACTCATGCCCACTTCACAAAGCTGCAACGAATAGTGAGGTGTGATTTACTACCACCAATATCATGTATTGCACCAATATACAAGGGAAAACCAAAGAGAATATTTTTTAAGCCCCAACCTATAATTTGGGCTCTTTTTACCCAATATGGCAGAAATGGAGAAACACAGCAATCTAAACGGGTCAAAAATTAAATCAGGTAGTTATAACGAAGAGAAGAAATAACCAAAAATATTGAGAAAACAGAAATAATACTTTGTTGTAGCCAACCAAATAAATAACGAAAAATCAATCATGAAAGTACTGTACAGTAATGCAAACAATGAAAGAATAAACCAATAAATTGTACTATGAATATCAAAGCAAAAAAAAAAAAAAAACAGCTAGCATAAAAGAAAAGAAGAATAGAAGAAGAGGCAAAGTAGGACAAAAACAAACAAGAAAGAGTAAGGTAAAAAAAGTAAAGATAAAAAAATACCTACAGGAGAAAATCACACAACCAAACACTCTGGAACTTGAGTCTACATATTACCTAACATTTCACATCAGATACAAAGGCGATAACGAGCAAGAGGGGAGAGCTATGGTGGCTGCAAGGGGGAGCAATTATGACAATGACCGTCTCTGCGAGTTATAATGGTCATTCAGTGCATTCTTGTAGTGAGCTAACTTCATTTTATTGCCACATACAGTAACATTCCTAAGCCTAAACCTGTCCAACTGAAGCAACCCCAGATCATAACACTGCCCCCAGAGGCTTGTACACTGGCCACTATGCATGATGGGTGAATTGCTTCATGTGGTTCTCTCCTTACCCTGATGCACCCATCAGTTTGGAATAGACTCAATCTGGACTCATCAGACCACATGCCCTCTTTCCATTGATCCAAAGTCTAAAAAAGACTTTGAAAAGAAGAAAAGAAAAGCTACTCACTGCATCACTTCAGTTTAAAAGAGTTATTGCTAGCTGAAACAAATTAATCACTGCAGTAATTATCCTATCAAAGACTCAATGTATTATACTCTCTGAGAATTCACACCCGTATTTGTAATTTGTAAGTCTCTTTTTTTCTACATGGTAATCTGATAATCAATTTTTTTTTTTTTATCTAAACCCTAAGAAGTCATTCTCATAGCTTTCTTTGCTACACATATTTACCCTGACAGTGATGTGGCTTGGTTACAGAATGCTTTTTTCAGCTTTGCCCATAGCACTTACAGTATGAGTGTCTAAATCTACAGTACTGAATACTTATGTTTCTCATAAGGATGCAACTCTCAATCGACGTTATAATGTCACACTAGTCTGACATCTTGTTTTGTCTTAAATCTAAAAATGAAGATTTGTCAGTAATGTATCCACAGACCTTGTAAAATGTAAAAAAAAAAAAAAAAAAAGTTAGAATTTTAAAATGTATGCCAAGATGTTCATATTTTGAAGTTTTTGGACAAGTATACAAAGTGTATTAGAACATTTGACAGTTGGCAGATGATAAGTTAATACACACATGCAGAAATACATGATGTTTTAAAGGCCCCTGGGCTTATATTTACACTTCTTTATATACGCCTCTTTTGCCGTAGCAGATGGTCTTTTGTACAAGTTGTACATAACTTCTTTCTTTTGACATCCACTGAAAGATGTCCTTATGGCAGAGGCGTTTTACCTGGCAGCCCGTGGGAACATCCTTGTTGTCGTAAAGCTACTTTAATGTATGATTTTAATCCCTGGAAAGTTTGAACGTCCATGAACAACCTGAAACATGAAAATGATTGAGTCAGCAAACATAGGGTTTCAGAACATTATGTCCTAGCATATATTAACTATTTGTATAATTTTTAATTAACATACAGGTCAGCATAATTGCAGAGCACGGATTACAACAATATAGGATACGTCAATACATACACTACCGTTCAAAAGTTTGGGGTCACTTGCAAATTTCTTTGTTTTTGTTTAGTGATTTATTTTCTACAT
>JAOVVB010000049.1:8508037-8518448 GCA_028570985.1 Heterobranchus longifilis
ATCTTTGAGTTTAGCTCATGAAAAATGGGAGCAAAAATAAAAGTGTTGCGTTTATATTTTTGTTCAGTGTATATTACTAATAAACTTAATAAACCTTTTTTTTGTGCTAAGTAATGATTGGGAGACAGCACACTGTAATTGATGCCAACGTTTCACTAATAGGCCTCGGTAGATAACCCAAAAAGCATCAATCCAATTGCAATGTACTATGGGATTAAAATGCCCCTTAATGTCCTGAAAGGTATTTATCAGTTTTTTAGCCAAGTGTACAAAGTATAGTCAAAGTTTTTTCCCATTTGGTGCGTCCTCGCTGATTGTGTCCTCCGTGTCTATCAGACTGTATAAGTACCTGCTGTCCTTTTTCGACCGCCTGTCCAGAAGAACCAGCTGTCTCCCAGACTGGCTCACTGAAAATAGAAAATCTCTGCTGTGACATCTTTCGCGAGTTGCTGACCGAAGCGTTCACTGTTATAACTCCACCTGTCTCACTCTGTTGCATGTCAAGTGCAAATCGTATTTGTCTAGCGTATTGCAACTTTTTAGATACTATGATAGCTAAAAAATAAAATAAAAAAAAAACATGACATGATCTCATAGTGTACTTCTTTCAATTCAACACATTTATGTGAGATTAGTTTCAATGCGGTTCATAGATTTCAGCAATGAATAAATGAGGAGTTCAGAAACTATCCCCTGCTGCACTTCTTTCTGCCTGAAGAATCAGATGAAGAATAAATAAGCTGATTGCTTATGCAAACCACAGCTAAGCTGAAACAAGCATGAAAAATGGCTACTGTAAGTTTAATCACTCTATAGACAGAGAAGTGCAATTGATGCTGACAGCTGCACCTACCGCAGTGTCTCACAAACCATTTAACCTGTAGAGGCAATGATAAAACATGGGACTGACAAGTTCTAATCAGTGTGTGTGTGTGTGTGTGTGTGTGTGTGTGTGTGTGTGTGTTGAGGGGGGCGAGGCGGGTGTTATGCGCACTCTATATGGATGTATTCGCTGTCAGACCCTGTTATCTCTCGCTCGATGTATTGCAATCAGCAACCTGACCAGCAGCGTTAAGGTTAGGAAAGATTCCCCATGTAACAAAAGATCAGTTTATGATGCCAATGATATCGAAGGTGTCACTAAACGAGTTTAAATGATGGAAGAATCCAAATCGATAGTGATATAATGTGTCACCACCAGATGAGAGGAAGCAAAATAGGTTTATTATTTTTTCTTTCCTCTCCAGGTCAAGCTTCTTTCTCGCTCTCACTCATGGACGCACATCAGTGGTTACAACACTGTATATAAGTCACTGGCCATATCCTCAAGCTATAGCTGTTTCCTTTGACATCTCTCTCAGACAAGCAATTTGGACTTGTCACTCACAGGAAGGAGAGGAGTACGGGGGGGGAAGCAGTGAAAACAAACAGTGCTGAAAAATCCATCTGGCTGAAGAAATGAGACAATGAGAGAATCAGTGACAACAGCTGCCAGAGACTTCCTCGGTCAGGTTGTGGGATCTTATCCGCAATCGCTGAGGGAAAAAGTACCTTTAAAAATAGTCACAAAATGGCCACTTCTTCACATGTCTTGACACTGAAAGGGGATTTTGTATATATAATATGAAATATCTACCTCATGGCTGGACTTTTACGCAAGTTCTGTGGTTTACATCATCTTTTCCGACATCATCTTTTTCCTTGACCAGAAACCAAATTTGTGAATAAGGCCACTTACAATTGAAAGTGAGATTCTAATGGAGTCACTTGAAAAGGTATAGTGTGCTTGCGTGACCCAAAGATGTGTAACTGGTTTAACATACAGTAAGCGAAAACTCACCATGTGTTCATCTACATTAGTCAACATTGCTTTGTGTATAGAAAAGGGGGGGAAAAACACCTTTTATGCAGTGTACTATAATTCATTTCTTGCACTGGTGCCTTGGCGTCGTTTCTCATAGGGTTTTTTCTATTGTAGTTTCTCTCCAGGCATTGGACATGTGGACAAATTGATAGAGCAAACATTTACTTGCTTCTCCTTCCTCCTGGTCTACATTCAGGTACGATAATGCAGTGAAAAAAGACCTCACTATGGACCATTCTAATTTAACACAGGACAGTAAATATTTCCAACAGAACTGAGATAAGCACCAGTGGTAGTAAATATTCTGCATTTCTACTCTGTATTTTTTTGAATGCAGGAAAAAAATATTACATTTTTCTCCTCACACTCCTGCTGAGTCCTGAAAGCTGGTTGAGCAAAGGGAAGGAAGATAAGACGAAGAGAAAGAGTATGTGAGGAAGGGGGGAAAAAAATCATCCCCCCCCAAAAAAAATCTTCCAAGGTCGGTCAAAGTACTCAGCTCTGCTTAAACCAATTAATCTTTTGGCTGCTGGGCTGAAGGGAGGGTGCATTTATCAGTGTGTAATGTGATAAAATGCCCAAAGATACAGAAGTAGAGAGACAAAGAGAAATAAATACGCAGGGGATAAAGGTTTGATTAGGTGGACAAACAAGAATTCATTTCCTTGTGTGCCCAGGCCTCAGCATTACATTACCTCCTGTGCGAAGGAATCTGATTTTTTTTTTTGTATCCTGTCAAGCTACAAGCTACCAAAATACTATTTTGATAAAGTTGCTATCTACATTAAAGTTACTTTGCAAAACTGCAGGAGCAGCTGTCTTTTCACAGGTCAGTTATGTAAATTATTATTTGGGTACAGTGGTAGCTCAGAGGGCTAAGGCACCGAGTTGCTGATCGGAAGATCGGCGGTTCGATCCTCAGCTCCCCCAGGTTGCCACTGTTGGACACTTGAGCAAGGCCCTTAACCCTATCTGCTCCAGGGGCACTTTATCATGTCTGACCCTGCGCTCTGACCCCAGTTGTGCTGGGATATGCGAAGAAGGAATTTCTTTCTGCTGTAATGTATATGTGACAAGTAAAGGCTTGGCTTAACTTAAAATAGTGTGTTCAAGTCAAACCGGGATGGTGGTGAGATGGTGATGAGACTCTTATCTGTCGTAAAACTTTTGATTTGTGTAAACATTTTGAAGAAGACCATATGTCTGTGAATGACAATCACGGCCGGGCCCACTGCAGTCATTCCCCGCGAACATTCAACAAGTGAAACATCTGATTCTCATCTGAGAATTAACAGATAATTGTCACCAACTTGCAGAAGAGACACATCTGTCTGTAAGAAGTGTACACACCATCATTCATGAACACTACTTGCACATTACACGGACTTTTCTGGGAGTTAATGCCACCACTTTCAAATGTTTGGGTTATTAAAGGAGTTCCTGGGAGGCCAGCATTTCAGACATGAAACAGGCAGTCCAGTCATTACTCTGCCATACTGAGAAAACTTTCTACCTTGATGGTTTCCAAGCACTAGTATCACATTGAGATAAGTGCATTAATGTAGCAGGGGATTATTTAGAATAATAAAAGGAGGTTTTACTCTCATAACTGTGTTGTCTTATACTGCACAATCAAAAGTCCCGGTTTGACTTAAACACCCCTTCTATTAAAAAATGGCTAACACTACTTCATAAAACATCATGATACCGGGAGGAACAGATAGAGAGAGGGCTCACTCCACTACTCTTGAATCAGTTAATTTCTGGAAACCCGTTAATAGATAATGTTAATGGGCATACTGTATGGTAATTCATGTTAGATTGAATTAAATAGCTGCATTTGGGTCTTTGTTGTGATATTAATAATCATGTCATTATTGCTTGTTATTTCATATTGGCTGACATTATAAATGCTTAGAGTTAGCAGTCATGCTCAGTTAAAATAGTTACCTCTTTTGATATTCATTGCTTAATCAGATGAATAAAACAAAAAATTTAATCATTTCGGATTACCCTCATACCTTAACCAGTGTGATAATTAATACCGATAAGGAAAAAAGCGAGCTCCATACCTCTATTTGTGTTCTTAAATTGCTATTTTATATAAAAAGTGTGACACTAGTAAATTGTAGACATTAGAGAACTTCTTGAATGATGTATTGGATTATCATAAGCTGACATGGCGTGCAAAATCATCATAGAGCACACATATACACAAAAACTAAATCACACACTACAGGCAGTTTGGGAACACCCCGGGTAGTCCAGTTTTCTCCTGCGGTCTAAAGACACGCAGATTAGGCTAATTTGGTTTTTCCATAGTGTGTGAATGTGAGTGTGCTGTCTCATATACAGTACGCCCTTTTGTCCCACTATCCCACATAAGCATTCACTTTTAATCACTGCTCTTATTCATTTTTTTTTTCTGGTTTCCTCATAATACCAATTTCTGGACTGTACTGCTTTAAACAGCATACAGTGACCGGTGTAGGCAAAGAAACTCATCTGCAAAGCTTTAGTATGTGAGCTGCATCTCCGGAATCAAGCCAGATAGAATCATCAGCTCTCTTTAGAGGAAAAAGTAGAAAAAAGAGAGACGAAGAGAGCAAGAGAGGGAGAATTAGGAGGGGAATAACTTTACTGGCCCTGCTCACACAGCTGTTCCCCGACAGAAATCAAAGACGTAATAACTGGAGGATACACTGATTGCAAATAAAGCTGTCTGTCATCACCTATTCCTCACTGCACACCAACAATTATTTTTTTATGCATTCCTCCTCCTTTACCAGAAAGAGGGATGGAAAAGGTAAATTGAAGTTGTCATGTTCTGTAGGAAACGGTGTGCTCAAATGATTCTGCGTGCCAGATCCCGAAGAGGTAAAAAAAAAAATCACTTTTTGTAAAAAAAAAAAAAAAAAAAAAAAACAGCACTTCTTTCATCTATAAACTGATGCTAAAAGCTAATATTAAGTAATGCAAATAGAATGCATGCCAGGTCATTATAACTGTGTTATCCGTCAATCCATCCATCCTTCAGAAATTTATATTGCTCTAGCATATTAACCAGCATATTAACCACAAGCAATAAATAGGGTTGAAATCTGGTCCCAACCTGAGTTGTTTACTAATAAAGGGAGCTGCACTATGGGTATTCCTTCAGGCAAACATTCAAGTATGAAGTGCCGGGAATAAATTAGTGCACAGGTTCTGGTCCTTGCCTTGACTTACTGTTCGGATACACCCACTTCAGCTCAGGAAGGATCATTACTGAGCTGATTAATTGAATGAAAACACTAAAATATGCAGGGCAAGAGCAGTATTCAAGAACTAAAGTTGAGACCCTGTGCGTTAGAGACTTGTTAGATCACAGATTCCTTGCTGATGACCAGGGAACTTTGCAGTAAGGATCAATAACATATTTCCTTAAAAAAAGGTCTGGTTTATTTTTCGGCACTATACCGACCATCAGAAAGACAGAAGACAGAGGATTAAGTTCACATCTGGTCTATTTCTGCTGACAGTCTGAAGGGAAGACGTTATATTGGGTATAGAACAAAGCATTTTGGTGTGAAGTAGACCGACAGATTGTGGGTTAGATGTTGATTTATATCAGATGGCGGGGAAATGCCTTCAACAAAAGGTTGATTTGTAGTGATCAACAGAGTTCAGACTATACTACTCAGAGAACATTCTGACTATTAAACATCCTGCTTTAAAATAACACAAGGATGAAATCATTATCTAGCAGGACGAGTGGGTAGGTGAGTGGTTGGGCGGATGAAGAGCAGACACAGCAGCCATTTTAAAAGTGTTAAGACCTGTCACTAAAGCTTAGTCTGTTATAAGCCAAGCAGGCCAGGGTTTCTAACTTAAGCATTACGGATTTAAATAGTAATGAACCTGCTAACTTGTACCTACTTCTTTGTTAGATTGAAGCTTATAATGATGCATTTAGAGCTAATGGCAGGCCAGCATGTCATCTATTCTTTAGCCATGCTAAAATAAGAGCTGTGAATCATAGGTAGACTGTCCGTTTGAACAATTTCTGGGTATTGTGATTTTCAAATTCAATTTTCTGTTCCACACTCCAGTCCAGTAAGTAGCAGTTATGCTTCAATAAGCTTAAAAGAAGAAGAGTCTCCCAAACAACATATTTTCCAAGTATTTTGCAATGCAGAAGGCTCAGGTTCGATTCACACCCAATGCCCAAACCAGTGCCAAGTTGTATCAAAACAGATGGTCAGCTGTGACAACCCCTCGACGGGAGCAGCCGAAAGACCAGCAATCATTTTTTCATTTTCTACAATACTTATGCCGTATTTCCAATGAATTTATCAAGTTTAAAACCATTTTACGTTTGTAAGTTTACCTAAATAATAAAAAAAGTGTGAATCGATTCTGAATCGAGAGCTGGCCTATGGATTCAGTAAATTGATCTACAAATAATCAATTAAATTGGATAATTAATTTAAGCACACAGCTCTAGTTACAATGATTTAATCGGAATTAGCTCAATGATACCTTATTGTTGTTGCTGCTTCACAGCTGAGGTAAGTCACAATGATTTTACGTTTATGGGTGATTTATGGATTCGATTACGGCCGGCTGGGAGGGTCACTGACCCAATGTCGACTGTTTTCCGATATTTTCCTGTTGATTTTCTGCATTGCACTCTGTATCATTCGGTGCTTTTTTGCCATTATGGTCGAAGTTTAATGTAACCTTTGTTTGCAGCTTAATGAGACACACTGCTGTATGTGGTGTAGGATGGAACAATTCAGTTTGTATCAGCATGCAGCAAAATTGATTTTGATAAGGAATGAAGTACAATTTTCATATCAATAAGGTCAGCGTCTCTTCTGGGCACTGGTGGCTCAGTGGTAGGTGTTTCGCCTGCCATGCGGAAGGCCCGGGTTCGATTCCCAGCCAGTGCCCAAACCCCAGCCACTGGATGCAGTGCCGGTCCCAAGCTCGGATAAAATGGGAAGGTTGCGTCAGGAAGGGCATCCGGCGTAAAACCTGTGTAGTTGTAGTTGTAGTGCGGACTGGGTATTCCGCTGTGGCGACCCCTTGCCGGGAGCAGCCGAAAGACCAACAAAAAGGTCAGCGTCTCTTCTATTTTCAATTCTGTAATGGTAGATGGATGTATGGATGGAAAAATGTATGGATAAAGCAGTACTACAGATTACTATAGTAATCTTCTTACTGTGATTAAGTTTTAATTTTTGCTTGTACTTCCATGCATTTTATTTCTTATATCTACCCTTTTTATTTAAAATCTGTGCATAGAGTTTCTAGTTCAAACATAAGCATTTAGCTGTAATTCATACCATACTGTATCACGACTAAGCTACATCCCATGTGGAAGGGAGATGAACAAAACTATTCCACCAATCCAAGTTTGCAGAACTTATGGAAATGCAGATTAGTTACCTGGGCAACGGATCCCACTAGTTTGTGGTTCATGGCAATAACTATTCATGCTCTTGTTTTTTTAACATGCCTATAATTATAATACTTTAACCTTATTGTATTTTGTATGCTTGCGATATGCCCATGGTAGCAACTAGCTAGCTAAGCTATTAAATTAAAGAAAAAGGCTACAAATGCTACCTGTCTTTCACTTACTTAATGTCATTCCTTGGTGTTATCAATCTCTACTAGAGATGTAGATGTATAATTTTATCAACAGCATTGATTTCAATTATGTTTAAAATACCCTTTATCATTAACTCAGTCGTAAAGATATCCAGAAAAATCTGTTTCTTTGCATAGTACTTTTAAATTTCATTGATTTTGAAGTACAGAACTAACTAAAATTTAGGGAAGTAAATTTACATGAGTTTTTGTCCTTCTGTTAGCTGTGGCCATTACTTACTGCACAAACCAGTCCTGTTGTTGTTTTGGCACTGAAAAATTCTATATTAATTAAACGATGCGTAAATTGTACAGGAGCCAGTTACAGTGCAATAATATTGTGCAAGTCTGTGCCCCTCTTTTTACATCACACATCTACAGTATAAATTAACACCTAAACCTAATGAAATAGCAATATACACTGTGAAACTCTCTGTCCGCAGAGAATGTCATTTATTACCGACTGGCCTTAATTTGTGTCTAGACCTCCCACGTTTCAACTTCACACCTGTATAATCAGAATTGTGCTGATTACCCAGGATTCCTGTACAATTAACTTGAAACTAGTGTTAAAGAGAACAAATGAATTAATCATACGCTGTGCTTCACTGCCTTCCTGATCTGAGGAGATAAACTGGCATTAATTCAACTCCTCGGTATATTTCCTTTTTTAATTAGCACTGCATTAGCAATGATAAAGCATCCTCAGCATCCTCAGCATCCTCTTCGTGCAGGTGCGATACCCCCTCGGTTGATACACCGTTTAATTAACACCACAACAACTGGGTGTCGGAGAAGAAGCCACAGCTCTGTGAACATTTTAAGTGTAATGTATTCAGTTCTTTGTTTGTAACGTGATTTTTAGCTTCTTTTTTTGTCGCCTTTTGTGTTTAAGCGTGTACTTTGTAGGATGTTGCGTTACTTTGTTCATTCATTCATTTAAATTTTTTTACACTACTTCTTTTAGTTTTTCCTTTATGCTAATTTCTTTTTCTATTTATTTCCATTGAAGGATTTATTTTGAAGCATATTAATTATTTTTATCAGTGCCTGTTTTTTTGTATTATTGTCTTTCTTCATTTTTTATTCCCTCTCTGCCTGAGACTGGCAAGTTGATATCTTTGAGATGAACTGGTTGCAAGTTTAAACATCTGCATGTGCGTGAGCATACACACACACTCCACGTCCAAATAAACCGGATCTCTCACATATGGTTTTAATTCCTCATTAAAACATCTGAAGATATATACTGAGTGATTCGGACTGGTCTCATCATGAGAATAGGAATATCTCCCGAATGGATTTGTGTTCAAACACACCTGCACACTGTTGTCTCTTACTGTCATGGCATGCATCTATGATGCATTTATGATGGAATACAGGACCTGAGAGTCCAGATGTGGAATCATACACACTGATCCAACAAGACACTTTGATATAGAAGAGATGTAGTCTTATTCCATGTGTATATGCAACAGAACAGATGGCTAGATTGCTTTATTATGGAAGCAGAGCCTCTTTGGCTCTTACAGAACAATGCAGATGATATATGCATAGCTAAATGTGTTGCTCTTATGTAGGCGCTGCACCATATATGTAAATATCTTTCGGGCCAAGTCCATTTTTCTGACATAATGAGAGGATATTTGTGACTGCTACCTGCTGCCATCTCTCTGCTCAATTCATCACACATCTCTTTAATTTACTCCTTTTTCTCACCACTCGTTTGCTTATCAGTGCTGGGAATGAAGAAGCAGTCTTCGCCAACTGTTGCCATTGGAAACTGGGCGAACTGGGAGTATGGAGTTTAATGAGCAAAATGAAGATGGAGGGCAAGAGAAAAGGAGAGACATGGAAGATGCTGTTCAACTTCGTCTTCTATCATTTTATATATTCAGTTTCAGGAAATGACAGTAATTTTTACCTAACATATTGCTAATTGTCTTATTGCTAATTACAGCTGAGGACAGCTTCCATGCCTGTCTCTCTTCACATACTGTATTAAAATAGAAAGGGAAAAGAAAAGAAAAAGAAAATATTTTTGCCATAATGCACCAGCTCTAGATGGTGTGCATGTCGGATCGTGATATTCAGGAGGTCTATTTCATTGGTTTTATTAAATGCCCAGGACAGATAATTTTTTTTTCATTTTGATTTAACTGTGATTTAACACTCATCTACCCCCTTGTGTAGATATTAGCAGTAATTCACATGTGTCCATACCAGACACGTCCATCTACACTCAGTGGTGTTGGTTAGAAGGCAGTGGACGTTTTTCTTTTTTGTCCCATGATAGTATAAAGGGTGCAATCATGGTGGAGTTAAAAGCAGAAATTGGATGCATGTACTGTATATAAGCATACATGATCAGCAACAGAGCTATTGTAACCCATCCGCCTTAAAATTCGATGTTGTGCATTTTGAGTTGTTTTTCTTCTTGCCAAACTTGTACAGAGTGGTTATCTGACTTACTGTTGCCTTGAATGGCTTACTAGAATGGCTCGAACCAGTCTAGCCATTCTCCTCTGACCTCTGGCATCAACAAGGCATTCTCACCCAGCGAACTGGGACCACTCTCTGTAGAACCTTGAGAAGGTTGTACTGTATGTGAAAATCCCAGTAGATCAGCAGTTTCAAAAATATTTCAACCATGCCACAGTTCAAGTTGCTTAAATCATTTTTCATCTTCATCATGTCTGTGTGCAAATACATTAAGTTGCTGACATGTGACTGGCTTATCCTCTATTTGTGTTAATGAGCAGCTGAACAAGTGTACCTAATGAAGTGTACTAAACACATACAGCATTAGGTAATTAAGTAGCAACAACAACAGGCAGTTGTTATTTTAAGACATGAAGGTCAGCTGATCTGGAACAGTTCTTGCAAGAAAATTGTTGCAAGTGCATTTGT
>JAOVVB010000049.1:8540708-8554026 GCA_028570985.1 Heterobranchus longifilis
AGACAATAATGAAATAAAATGAATAAAAAGAGAGAAAGAGGGCTGGAAGAGGGGAGGGAGAGAAGATGATTTCTTGCACAAGACAGAAGTCTGAGGAATGGTGTGATTGGTGAAGAGAACCAGAACTCTGCAGCTTTGGATTAGTTAAGCCATTTTGATCTGCCTGCTGTTCCTAGATCAGGCATGAACCAGCGGTTTTACTCCAACAGCCTTATCCATGAAGAGTACTGGCACATACTCGTACCCAGCAGCACTCTTTAACACTTGGGTGCTTTGTACCACCAGGCTCTTTCCTGATCTCACTTTATCTCTCTCTTTGTTTCCTTCCAATACTCTCACTCTGTGGTTTTCATCTTCTGTCTCTTTTATTGTGTCACCATTTTGCTTCTTCTTTCTTATTGTTTACTCTATGTTTCTTTCATTTTTCTCACTCTTTATTCTTTACACACACACACCTGCAAACAGAACATTTGCACTTTTTAGATGAAGTGCTTTATGCAATACACAATCATCTCTAGAAAAGTTCTAATTTTTTTGTGTAAAATATGTGTGTACATGAATGATGCACTTGGCTCTGGTAAAAGCACACTCAGGCCAGGTGGGTTGTGAGGTTTGAAGTTGCAGTGATTGGTGGTTACCATGGTCACCTTGGAGCCCATTTAGTGTCCCTCAGCAACTACTTTATCCTGTCTTTGTGCTGCCATGTTGCTAACTTAAAGCCATAAAGCTATAAGGTGTATAATAAAAGAAAGGGCTAAATATTTCTGATTGACTCTGTATCTCTAGCATGTACAATATATAATGAAAGTGAATGAGGCTAGAGACAAGTGCATTCACTCGTACTGTATGTTTGTTTGGGCAAATGGTGGGCAAAGCTTCCGTGGGTAGGCGCATAACAGGGCAATCTATAGTCAGGCATTTGGCAAATGAGCAAAAGTCAAAATGAGTAAGATGTTCACCCTATCAGACAGAGGTCATGATTTTAATTCCTGGGTGAGGTGACAGCCATCTGTAACTAGGAATATAGACAGCAGATTGGCTGTGCTTTCTCGGGTGGGAGGGATGGAATACCTGGACTCTCACATCAGTGATAGTAGCCAATCAAGTGAGTCCGTGAGCTTATGCAAGCAGATGGGCAGTTAGCCATCCCCAACCTTGCAACATTTCTGATGTGTTGAGCTGGAAGCACATGAAAATCTTCACCCTCTCTGGTTGGTAATTGTCACTTAATGGGTGTGCACTAACAAAGAAATAGTGAGAATTGGCCACGACTAAATTAGCAGAAAATTAGAAAAAAGAAAATCCAAACAAACAAGCATGAATAAAAAAACAAACAAACAAAAAATCCTGAAAAAATATAGCAATAGAAGGATGTAGAAAAATGAGGGTATATAGAGAGAAACTAATCATGAAAAGAGTTTACATCAATTTAATTGATTATATGTTTAATCAGTCTTTTGTTGGTCAATTCAGTTAATTGCATTGATTAACACATTGTAAATTAAAAAAATTTAAATGGTATAGGTCAACAAATTGTTTAAAAAAAAAAGCTTTATTTCGCAAAAAATAAAAAATAATAATAAATTATGGGCCGTTGGTGCAATAATACCACCTATGGGTCATATTTAAACATAAACAGCACAAAGTACACTAAGCTTTAATGTGTATTTATTTAAATACTTTTTAATGCCTAAAATATAAAAATATATGGTGACTTGGGACAAGTAATCATTAGTGGTATTAAATTAGATGGAATCAAACCAATTGCAATAAATAAATATATAAATAAAGTAATGACATACTATCTATTTATGATTCACAGCTCTATTTAGGGAGTAACAGAAGAGGTTAACGCAACAGATTAACAGACCAGTGACAGAACATGGAATAAAACAAACAGGAGCTGTTTATTATTACGGGAACCATGATGCGAAAGGATGGATGCGTACAAGCGCAGTAAAATTATCACGTTTGTTTAACGCTGAGCTTGACCTTAGCGTGATTATATGTGAACATGTCCGTGCTGTTACTGGTGCTAATTTAGAGATACAGACACAAACATGCCTTTGTGAAATTTAGATGTAAAACATATGCACATGGTTTCAGTATCTGTGGACTGTTTGAACACTGCACATTTCCTTATACAATTTATAGCTTTAAACCTTGACTGTATCAGTAAGCTGTTTGCTTTGTAGTTTATCAGATTATCAGGTTGTGTTAATCTCTGACAGGCCCAACCAAAAGCAGTATAATTCCAGGGTCTTTCTCATCTAAACCAGATCCACATTTGCAGTCAAACGCAGTTCTTGATTACTTTCAGAATGTGTTTTTGATCTGTGTTGCTCTCAGTGTGTCTCCGCATGCTCTGCCGCTGTTTTGTCGATCCCATGGACTTCCTCTGTGCTCTGTTCTTTTAGCTCTCTCTTTGCCTTGATTGTTGTTGTTACTGCCCATTGTACAAGCCTCCTCATAGCTACCTAGATTCACAATGTACCTGTGTTTATTACGAACAATGCTTTATGTGTCTCTGGGGCACTAGAGCCTGGTGTGTTTTGGGCAGCTGGCATTTCGGTTATTAGGCTTGTAGCTCATGTGGTGTGGCAGCTACGGGTAGTAAAATGCCAACAATCAGCAAAATCATGCTCAAATGTGCATGGCAACTGCTTTTGGTGGATCCCACTGACCTTTTTATGTCTCTTGTTTGTAATTGCCATTATTTTTTTCATTATTTTTTTTATGTAAGAGACAGCTGCTTTAATAATAAAGTTTGTTATTAATTAATATAGTTATGTACAGAGTGTTTTAATAACCTCATCTGAGACTGTGTTTGGGACTGGGGACAAACAGCAACATCTCTACTGTATATCTTGACCTAATCAGTGTGAGATTGGTCTCGACTCAATGTAAAAGGGCGAACATAAAGGAGCAACACACTTCAGTTTGCTGACTCACTCACTGCCTTGCTACTACAGTACACCTGACCCATGTCTTCTTCCTAGGCTTTTTCCTTTGACCTAAATGTACCATGGGGAATAAAGGCACACAGTTAGTCTGACCACATTTTCTTCTGGCTTATGGCAAAGCCCTTTTTAATGCATCCAAAGAAATGTGCCTAAACTATGGTGTGGTATCCATTCTGGAAGGGATCAGGCGATCTTTAAAGCACATTAGCCATAGTCTAGGACTCGGCAAGGCTAGGCGCGATCACTAATCTGCCACAACATATAAAGTTTTTGTTTTGCTGGGCTCCTGCCAATCACAACGCCCAGCCGCTTATTTTCCTCTGGATTGAGGGTTGGCGTTTTTCCGCTTGGCTGAACTCGCGCCTGGATAGTATTGCGGGCCGCTCTTTTAATCAGTGAGGTAAAGGAGCAATCACTTACATCAGTTGTTTCGGCTAGGGTTGGGCAAGCCCAGCTTGCTGCTTATTTACACAGGTTCCTTGGACTGGCGAGGTTTATTTTAGCAGGCTGAGTGAAAAATGCTGGAGTCAGCATAGAGGAAACTAGGAAAGAGCCCTCATCCCACAGACACTGAGTGCAAGTGAGTGAGAGTGTGTCTGTGAATGAGAGACGCAGTAATAGACACTGTGTCAAAATAGACAGAAACGAGGTCTGGGAGGAAGTTATAGAGCAGAGACAAGAAGGGGGTGTAGAGAAATACAGTATATAAAGGCTACACACTTCTGCTAGAAACAAGAACAAAGAGATTGAGAGAGTGTCTGTGGACTAGAGTGTGTGTGTGTGTGTGTGTGTGTGTGTGAGAGAGAGAGAGAGAGAAAGAGAGAGAGAGAGATGGATAGGTGGGTTGTGACTAAATGGACTGATGACAGATATGTTTCCATTCGGCAAAGGCGTGCCATGCTTAAAAGAGCCCTCGGATGACTGAATGTGATAGTATTCACGGAAGAGATTTTGGAAATGCTAGGCAACTAAGCTTGCATATGCGTGTAATCACACACTTGTGTGTCAGTTTTTAAGAACATACGCTATTCATCAAGACCATTTCCAAATTAAACTGTAGAGATCAGGTTATAAGAGAGAATAAGTCGGATATTTGATAGCATTTACTCATAATATAGATTGCAAAAACAGAGCTTTAGATGATGGAAAGAACTCCAGCAGTTATTTTCTTTGTGTAGCTGAATTAGAGTATATACAGTATACTGTAAATTAATGACAACATGGTCTCAAGCTAATTAGCAAAAAAAATTTAAATCACATTATTTAAAATATTGATGTTATTCTTAGGGATGTTCATGTCTTTTCTTACATCATCATCTGTATTGTTCGCGTCCAGTTCCACTAACATTACAGGAGCCACTTGACCAGTGCACAATCCAGTCCAGTCATTCCACCTCTCTCACTCATCTGATCTCTATCACACACCAGTTTCCTGTTTTAATCATTTCTTAGTGTATTCAAGCACTCTTTCTTTCTCATGTTCACATGTGCATAGAATTCTTTTCGCTTCTGATTGACAGTTCTAAGAGGTTTTCTTTTGGTTGTTCTCTGGTTTAAACCTTTTATATCCAATTTTCCTTATTTTCCCCTTCTATTTTTGCCTTTTTACCATTGACTGTTTTTGACTATCTTTCTGCCTTGTGTTGACTTTAAAGAGTTAAAGAGTTTGACTCACAGCTATCTACCGTATGATTCCTGTATGCACAAGATTAGAACTTATCTACAGTATATGTGCACATTCAACTCACATTTGTATTTTAGACTTACTTACTTAATGCACTCATTATGCCTTGCTCTTTGGATTCCTTTGCCGTCTCTTTTTCTCTCTCTTTCAGCTCTGGATGAAATATTAGTATATGACAGAAGTACACAAGCATGCTTAACTCCCACATAAAAACTCAGGGAGACACATAATGCATTTATTCATCAAGTGCATTCAATCACAATCCAACCGGCAATCCCCTGGAAGAAAAAAAAAACGTACCTTGCGCATCAGCCAATAAATATCAGCTGCCTATCATCTTGCAATCTCTCTCTCTCTCCCGCTTAATTTTTTTTTTAGTTTCTGGGGAGGTAATGGTTTGCGCCTTGTCCAGGTTTCTACTCGTGTTCATGTGTTTGTGTTTGTGTTTATTTGCTTGTTTGTACAGTATGCTTGTGTGTGTGTGTGTGGTTTTAATCCATATGTGATGTCTTTCTTTGATACCAACTTCTGATGGTCTGACCTCAGTGATATAGTAGCCTGTGGGGATGCTGTCACTCAGACATACTGTAGGAATTGAACGTGTGTGTGGTGTGTGATGCGCACAGAAAGGGGATATGGAAAACCATGGCAAACATGGAATCTGTCATTTTAGTAAAAATCTCTCAGCTGGTGCATTAGATGGCAGTTGAAGGCTCGTGGGATACATAAATACATGGATCAATGGGGGCTGCATTAACCCCAAACGTCAATCTAACAAGCGCCCTGCTTTTAAAAAAAAAAGCAAAAAAAAAAAAAAAAAAGCCATCACCATAATGAAACTATTATGTGTTGCAGTTTTCTCTAATGTTGCTAATGGCAAACGGACCGCAAAGGGCAGAACTGCATTAGAATCCCTTCAAACCTGCTGCTAATTGGTCCATGCTTGCAGTTGCATATTAGTCAATTTAACACCCACTGTTTCAATCCACTGGTGGTCTGCTTCTGTAGTAATAATGTCCCGGGTAATTTATGGATGTCATGATGGAGAAGACTGGATTCATTAAATCTTATGAAATATTGGCTCTTACTAATGAAATTGCAATCAAGTTTTATACTGCTTTTAAAAATAGACAATGTCACAATCTAGATGGTCAAAGCTCTAAATTTTAACTACTAATGATTGGTGATGATGGCAGTGAAGGACACTTGATGTGGAAAACTAGCATAAGTCTAACTGTGAAGGCCATCTCATGCAAATTATGTCGGAATTGCAACAACAACTAAAAAAGTATATGTATGCCGCACAAACTGGTCAGCCATAACATTACAACACAAATCATTATGACCAGACTGGTGTGTAGGGTTGTGCTGCTTTCTCTAGCACCATGATGTTAGCAGAGGAACCTTTGTGGTGCCTCCATGGATTTGAATTTTTTTTTTTGTCTGGTGCATCCCATGGGTGCACAATCATGTGTGATCTTTTTTTATTTATTTATTTTTGATCTGGTGCTACATCACCAATCTGCAATCCACTATTATTATTAACATTGTAAAGTTTTTCATAATTATAATTGAGGTTTTTTTTTTATACCTACTGTATTAGCCTGTTTCATTTATTGCTTGAATTGCATGGGTTTAGTCCAAACCTCAATAATTCAAAAAACATGCTTGCCTTTAAATAAAGCCAACATGGGCCTGAGTTCTTTTCTTGAAAGGTTCAGGAATAAAATAAAATCTCTAGGGCTTACATAAATAGCCCTAATATCATTGTACCTGATTCAATAATAAGCCTAACATTGAAATAGTTGGATTATATTTGTAAAATAAATATGTAATAAAGAGATCCATGAAATTACATTTACATTTAAAGGGGCCAACTACTGTAGCTGTAATAGGTTTGAGACCCCCTGTGCTACTGTATATGGCTGTGTGATGGAGATTTTGAGTCTATCAGTCTATAGCAGTGCCAGTTTACATGAGTCTGCCTTGTTAAATGTTTGGCAGTTAGCCAGTGTAATTAGACCATGTTGCTTCAGTGTGTTTAGCTCTGTGTTTGAACACATGTATGAACATATCATTTACATACCACGGTCAATGGTGCTGATCCATGTGGACCGGTCTTCTTGACAGCTCAATGTATAATGCTTGATGGGTATATGATACAACAATCTTGTTCTCACTTCTGCTCAAAAACTGCAAGAAAAGATTCTGGTATTTCTAGATCATTCATTTGTATTTTCTTTAAAATTGTATTACAGTATATTGAGTGCCTTCTCTATCACCTTGCACCATTTCTAGCCATTTTTCCTCTTTTATTAATCCAGTAATTGGCTCAACCCATGTGAAAGTCATGCTCTTTTCCTGGGTGATTAAATGATGAGAAAAAGAAGACGTGCTGAGGATGACCTCTTGGTTTACGTGTGTGGTTGGTGCCAGTTTCCTGCTGGGGCATTGATGTGGAATTTGCCATCTTAAAAAAAAAAAGCATAGGGTATACACATGATGAAGGTGTGTGGGAGAAAAGTCAAGAACTTCTCAGAGATCTAGGCTAACACTGGGTCTGCAGGAGTCCTGCATTTTCTTTCTTTTTTTCAAGCCCATTTTCTTTGCACTGTCCTGTCTGTTTGATTCTCTCTGGCCCTCGCTTGTAGGATCAGAGGCAGCGTTTCACTTCTGTCTCAGTGGGGGACTGAGATAGTCCGAAAGCTTAGGCACAGTGAGATATTAAGACTACTAACTGCATTGTGTGTGTGTGTGTGTGTGTGTGCGCGCGCGTGCATGTGAGAGAATTCTACATCTTTGTGCATGTGTGACATCCAAACCAGCACGGTGCTAATCTGCTTTCATTGAAAGCATCTTTTGCGGAGTCTTTCTCTCCCAAGCCAGTAGATGTTTACTCTCTTAGGCTAAAAAACACCCCCATTGTGTCATGATTGTGTCCATTTGTGTTTTTCTGTGCACGCATTGCGTCTGTGTCCTTTGTTTGCCCCCTAATGGCTGGATGCAATACTGCAGCAGGATTATTTTTAGTCCTCCCATTCATACTCACGTACACATACTGTACATAATTGACTTCCAAGATTGCCATGTCACTTGAAATACAAAACAAATTAAGGCAAATAGCATAAGTATAACAAAAGGTGGGCATAACTGCTAGAGTAGCATTACAAGTGCATAACAATAAAAACAAATACACAGGACTGTCTTTGACTATGAGTCACTCACGCATAGAGGTTACCATGTGTGCACCATATGTACTGTATATACATTGTGTGTATTTTAGGCTGTATTCATGGAGCAACTGATTACAGTACATCTGGTCTCATTCCTTATGTCCTGGATTAGGATCCTGTCCTAGATTCAGAACTCATGATTTAGTGTTATGACCAGCTACAAAAAAAGGGAGGAGATTGAAAGAAAAATCATGCTACACTATTACATTTGAATCTACAACCATATATAGTGAGGTCCAAATGAATAGTTTGCTCATTTAATTTAATGCAACAATTGTTATTTATGTACAGAATGTACTAGATCACTTTTTTTTTTTTTGCTTAAACTACAGCGTCTGCGTAGGCTGGCATGGATTTCACAAGTTTGTGCATAACCTTATGATCTATTTTTAGATCAAATCCACTGGAATGTCATCCTAACATGAGAAAAAAATCTGGCCTTTTGTACAAAGCAGTTACTGTCACTATCACAAATCTGGTTAGTTTTAATCATGGACCTGGAAATAGTGTTGAATCTTGATTTTTATTTTATTTTATTTTTTGTATGTTTTTTTTTAAAACCTAACATATTTTGTCTATTTTCAATTTTAAATAAAATTTTATTAAATTTAATTTATACAATAAAAAAGTGAACTCTAACTAAGTATACATATACGGTACCTTTACATAATAAGGATTCAAATAGTTTAGAACTTTTCCATAAGGACGCAACTGACATAGTTCATGGTCTTTGCTTGCATGTACACATTTTTAGTCTCTAGAAAAAAAAACGTTTAGAGAAAACCAAAAGCAGCGTTTCTCTTTCCCCAAAGCATGGCTAACCTGTGAGCAAGAGGAGCATCCTTCCATTTAGTTATGAGTTGGACCATGAAAATGGACACATGTGCAACATTTCAGCATATAAACTATTCATGCCGAGTTTGTTGCAATGCTCCTATTTCTATACTTGTATGCTCCACTATAGGAAATGGAGGAAAAAAATGGAAAGAGGAAAGAAAAATGCAGACAAGAACAGACTTTTTTGTGGTAAAAGTGTGCACCAAAATTCATTAACATTATTATAACTTTTATTTGTTTTTTTCCTTCCAGACTGGAATATATCCATCTTTTAGTATACCTAGAAATGACTATTCTAGATATTCTAAGATATTTCTGATTTTAAAGAGTCCTGGTTGTTGGTGGACTGCCCCAGATATTATTAGCTAGGAATCTTAAAATACTTTTTTCTACCTATTACAGAAATTAAGTTCATTTTAACGAAAAAGGTAAAACATTAAATTATGACCTGGTCAACCTGGTTATTCTGAAAGATTGATCTAGTACTGTTTGAATGTCTGTTAAGAACACTTCTCATTGTATGCCTAAATGAGTTGTTGCTCTTAAAGCTGCTAAAAGAACGTTAACAAAGTATTAATAAAGTATTAATAGCTAAAACTTGCTTATTCAAAAATGTAACAGTTTTTGGTAAAAAAAAAAAAAAATTCCTTAACCGATGCATGTTTTTTCATTTTTGTGTAGAGGAAGAAAGACGAGATAAAATTTTCTCTAAATGTATTCATTTTTGGTTTGTAAAAGCATGGGCTTGAGGTGAAGGCCATGTTTTTTTTTTTTTTTCTTTCCCTGAAATGGAAATGGATTAGTCATTTTCATGTCACTGTGCCCCTTTTAAAAGCTTGGAGCAGCACTTTATTTGCAATAGAGTAAATAACAGGGGGAAATAAAACTGAACTAAAAATACGATTAGGCAGATGAATAAGGAACATTTACAGAAATATGTAACTGTTGCCATTTTTGTGTTTTTAGCAATGATATTTTATTGAAAGGCACTCTGTTGAGTGAATAATAGATGGATTGTGAACATTCGGCCAGGAGGTTTTCTTTTATTTATGTTTGTGTGCATTTATTTGTTTTTACTGTAAAGGCCTTCCAGAATCCATAAACACCCTAAAACTATTTTCAAATAAAACTAAGTATAATAATAATAATAATAATAATAATAGTTATTATTATTATTAGTAGTAGTATCAAAAAAGAGACTACTTCCATCAGAATATAAATGCTTTATTAAAGGTCAAAGGTTAGGTATTAAACATTGTATTTCCATATTAGTATATTAAAAAAAAAATAATAATAAGTATTTAAGCCATAAAAGCTCTTATAAGGAAACCTTTAACATATCAAAATGTATAAAATGGCATGCATTATATAAACCCTTGCAGGCACTAGTGGGAAAATATAGATATTGGTAAAAGTTTCTCAGAATTTCTGTTCCCAAATGTCATCTCCATTAGATCACTTAAAAGTTTACATTTACACAGGCCCCCTTTACAAACTTGGAGGCTTCCGGTTTTATTAGGTGTTGCGTTGAACTTTCCCCTTCCTTCCTAAGAGTTTGTGTTAATCTAAACCAGCATGACTGACACAGAGTGCATTATTGTTATTATCATTTATTGATTGATTTATGTTCCTTTTTTTCTGACTGAATGTCTTGTGGCCAATCTGTGCTATTAAATACTACAACATGGCACTGAGAATTCAGATAAGGGTCATGGTGTCAGGATTAATTCTGGGTGAGACAGGAGGGAGGGACAAAATAATTTCTCTTCCTCTCATAGGCTGCACCAGCTGCTGGCCTGTGATAATGTAGGCTAAAGGAAAACAGATCAAAAAATCCTTCGCAAATGATATGTGACACACACACACACACACACACACACACATACAAATGGACATGACTGACACTAGATTCCAGCCAAAAGTAAATATAACGTTCCTGCAAAAGAGGATAAAACTACTCCCCTCATCACTATTCACAGACAAGCAATAGAGTAATAATTAACTCCCATGCCCATTCCTTTAATAAAAAAAAAAAAACGTTGGGTCAGTCAGTGAAATTTAATAAAGACACCAGGACATATATGGGAGGGGCATATGACAGCAGGAGGCAAATACTGTATAACGCGAGCGAAAGAGGAATTGGAGGTGAGAGGTCTTTTAAGGATAAAACCGCAGTGGGTGGCCACAGCTTTTAGTAACGCAAAGCAGCAATGTGACAGGACAGCCTGAAGTGGAAAAAGAGGTGGGCATTGCATCAATCAGCATCAGCTTCACCCTCATCCTCATGCCCTCTCCATGAACCCTAATAAGATTGTCGCTCACTCGATGAGAGATTGGTTTGCAGGATTTCAAACCAATTGCTTTTGCTTTTTATTGCTTTTTATTTATTTATTTATCTGTTTTTTCTTTTTTTTACTAATGTCAAATGGCCTTCGAGAGTGAACATAAGGACAGATTATCCTTGGATCAACATGCTCGATGAGACATTGCTGATGTCTTCACCCTGCTTGTTCCGTGAGGGACATAATGACATTTAAACATTGCACAAGTGCATTCAGAGTTCCCTAATACAAAAAGCAAACTTTGACAGTTTGTTTTTAGTTTTGGCTGTACAGTGACTAATCTTTACAGTGTTGTTAGGTGCTATTTGTGAATTGAGAGTAATGATGATTGTATACAGTATGATGATGATTCAAAGAATAATCAGTTGTAAATGTATATACAGTTCATAGATTAAAAAAAACAAAACAGTTTAAATGTGGTTTATTTAATCATTCCAATCAATTTTGATGATAGAATTAATAATTAAATTGGATAGCCACATAACTGTACATGAATTACATTTGCTGCTTTATTACATTATATCTTACTTAAAGGTCATAGCTCATTAATTTGAAAATATCGTAATTATTAATGTATGTAAATACAAGCAGCACTGTTTGATTGATATATATTTTTTAAAACATTGTAAATGTTAAGGTAATCAAAGATGTTTTAATGTTTTAACACAACACTTAAAATACATGGTTCTTTGTGGTGAGTGTGTGTGAGATATGTGTTATAAATAATTATTATTGTTGTTGTTGATGCCTACAAAAAATAACTATGTTGACACTGATAATAAAACTGAAGCAGTCTATTAGCTCTGTGTTTATTTTCACTGAGCCTTGTCTTAAACTGTAGAACCACTTCTTCCAAATAGCTTCCCATTTGAAATTTCAGCAGCTTCTTAAATGTCTGCTTTTTCCAACATTTTTGCTTTCATTCTACAAGACACAATAAATGAATGCCACTGGACCTCAGAGCGCTTTATTGTCCCAGTCATATAATATACCGCATTAGCCCAGCTAATACATACCATCAGTCATCAGCGTGCACTTCAGCATGCAGGATCATAATTCCGGGACTGTTTGCCTGGACTACAAGTGGTTTATTGTCCTAGTGATATTATACCTTTTAATCAGAAAGAGTTTACACATGTTTAATGACCTCCGACCACATCCACAATATGAAAAATAATCTGGCAAGCCACATATGAGCAGTATGAATAATCTAAACTGGTGCTGTGAATCAGTGTGTGACTCATCATAAGTGTCCCTTAACCGACAACAGAAACCAGCTTCTGGTCATTTTTTAAATTAAGCTTTCATGCATCATTTTTGGAATGAGAACAATAATAATAATAATAATAATAATTACATCAACAACAATCATAATCATAATTTATTACTTTTATTATTAAATATTTTTATTTAGATCAGAAAAAGTCACTATGTTGCTGAAAACAAGTTCCACATTTATTTCTTCAAATTTTATTTCTAACAAATAACATTTAGAACAAAAACAAAATATTATGCAGTTTTGCAAATTAATCTAGTTAGAAAAAAGCTTTCACTTTTTATAAATCTATTAAAAATTCCATCATTATTATGATGATTATTATGATGATCATTATTATTATTTTTATTATTATTTTTATTATTAATAATAATAATCAGCAAAGTACTAAATACTGTAATGTATATTATTCTTAGTACTACTGCCAATAATAATAATAATAATAATAATAATAAGGTTGCCCATTGAGGGGTCACCACAGCAGACCATGCGATCTGCAGACAACTTTTGGTAAATGTTTTACGCCATATGCCGTTTCTAACGCAACCCTCACATTTTATTGAGCTTGGGCCTGGCAGTTCATCCAGTGGCTGGGGTTTGGGCATTGGGAGGGAATTGAACCCGGGCCTTTCCGAATGGTAGGCATAATTATTATTATTAGTACTAATAGCAGTAGTTGCTGTTTATTATTATCATTATTACTAGTATTATTGTTATTAGTGATAGTATTGGTAGTAGTATAATTTTTTAATTTATTTTTTCCTTTCATTATTTGACTTTGTATTAATTATTATTCTAATTGTATATGTAAAGTTTGCACACAATTTATTCTAAACAGCCATGTTGCACACGCTTTTCTATCTAATTCAGTGCACCAGTAACTGATTGACCCAACACATGCGCATGCACGCACACACACGCACACACACACACACACACACACACACACACACACACACACACACACACACACACACACACAC
>JAOVVB010000049.1:8567489-8581749 GCA_028570985.1 Heterobranchus longifilis
TGTGTGTGTGTGTGTGTGTGTGTGTGTGTGTGTGTGTGTGTGTGTGTGTGTGTGTGTGTGTGTGAGAGTGAGAGAGAAATATTCTGCATGAGTTCTGCATGCATATTGGTCAGTTTGAAATAATTATTTTCCTTAAAGGTAAAAATGTTGCCCTGTGAGTTTTTAAATATTTCATTCCAAGCTTCCATGAAACGAATAATAAAAATAGAGTAATAAAATGGGGTCAGAACTACATTTTCATCACTTTATTTTATTACATCATTTTTTCATCACTTTCTATAATTTATCCTCAACCCAGAAATGTCACCAAACCTAGGTAAGGTTTATAAAACATTAACACGATTCACGACCACATGCTCAAACAGTGAATCCATTTATATTAAAGTAAAATATAATTCTGTACATTTTCCCTTTGATCAAGACATAAGACCAGGAATAATTTAAAGTAACATCTGCCACATCTTATCTTGCTGTATTGGACCTGGCCATATTGAGTCATAATTTGTTTGAGCACATCTGGGTGTGTGTTTGTACAGTAAACTAAGTGTATTGCCATTGGTATAATGAGTGTTGGAGTGGTCCTCAATAAAAAAATTTACAGTACACTTTGTAGATACAGCACAGTAAAACTTCCCATCCCAAGCCTTTTAGCGGAGCACTTGAAATTGTGTTTGGCTTAGGGCCTGTCTGTTTAGTAGTAATATCAGTTCATGGGGCACACCCGAGATCAGTTACACTCACCTTATATAACTTCATCTCCACCTTGATAAATAGTAATGAAGAAAGTGATTGCACAGCAGAACATTTTTTTGTCAATCTGATAAATCAACAAAGTCTCAGTTCTGGTCAAACAATTCTGTACTGCAACTCAATTTGAATGAAAATGTTAACCTGTGGAAAAGGTTAAGGTTTCTTACACTGTAATGAATATGAAATAGAAAAATATTGCATTTCAATAAACCAATAGAAACTTGCTACCAGAATTTGTATTTGAAGAAAATTGTGTGTTGTATCTATTGATTTTGTTCCCGTATAACAATCTTATTTATATTTACTTTAAAGAAAAAAAAAAACCTTAGAAATTATATTTACAATACTTGTGATGCTTAGACCTTTTGTATACAGTGCATAATTTAGAATTAAATTATAGAGTTTTATTATAAAATTATACATACAGTATACACATGTATACAGATGTATAAACACAGCAAACTTCATTCAATTACACATTCATTGGTACATTTTATGTTTGAATATTATCAGACATTTATTGGTATATGCAGTGTCAGACAAAAGTTTAGACAAACCAGTCAAAACTTTGAACACAAGTTTGAATTTATTTTCTAAACACATCTGAAACAATACTGGAATTTCTTTTTTTCCAAATCTATAAAATAACACACAACAGGTAATTAAGTAACAGCAACAGTAGCAGATACATCTCAATATCAATTGTTCACAGGAGATTATTGCATATTTTGGACGGCTTGAGCATTGTTTTACAATGTAGAAAGAATGATAATCAGGAAAGACAATGGAATAAGAAGGTATTATTTTTATTATTACTATGTGCAATTTTGTAAAGGTTTCCCTATGACATTGGATCGTTTTTGAACATAATAATAAAAAAATTATATATATATATATATATATATTTTCCCTCCTTTGTGTGCTGTGATATTTAATAGGCAGACCTACAGTATACTCCTGCTTATTTATGCAAAGTATATACTCACCTAATCATATAGCAGTAGCATAATATGCATAATAATATACAGATACAGGTCAAGGGCTTCAGTTACTGTTCACTTCAAACATTAGAGTTGGGGGGGAATATAATCTCAGTGACTTTGTTGGTGCCATACAGACAAAAATAATCATTTTAGAAACTGCTGATTTCTTGGGATTTTTATGTGCAACATCTGCAGTGGGAACTGACAGAAAGGCTGCAGGTTCTCAAATAACCAAGTTTTATCCTTTACTGATGACAATTAAAATTATATGTATGTTGTCAAATTCTAAAAGTACTGTAGTTTTATTACAGGCATCCATTCATTGCCTTCTAAGTACAGTATACTCACTGGATGCTTGGTGTGGACACAGTTATGGCTGTCCCCATGTGTGCAACAGTGGCTCTTGAGAGAGTTGAATTGTAGGTCATTGTGTTGTCACAGTGAATTTGTCAAACAGCTTTCTGCCTGAGCGGTGCAGCACCAAGGGTTATCCAGAAACAGGAGAGAATGGGCAGGTAGATGATGCACAAGGCTTTGTAGATGGAGGAATATGGGACGCAGAAAAAGAAAGAGTATGTATTGGGTGTGGGTGATGACAAAAGCATTTGCTAAAGTTTTATGGCGTGTTGAGCCCTCTGGAAGCTGACCCCTTAGAACTCTGGGTGTTGGAGTGGAAGAGACAGCTTCGTATTATGACTCAGAAAAGGCGCCACATCGAGTCTTCTATTTGTGCTGAAACATCATATAGCAACAAACACTTTTTAAGAGCCATGGCGACCATGCATGTTAAAATTGTTAGTGTCATGAATGTGTGCGCATGTATAAATATTGATGATGATGGGTGGCACGACATTCTACCGACGACAGATGGGGAAAGGAGTTTGTCATGAAGGGCATTGTGAGGCTTAAACATGATGAAACGAAGCAGAAGTGACAGGTCCCGCAGTACTTGTTTAGTTTGTGTGAGCCCCTCTTCTTCTGTAATGTTCGTTTCATCAGCTGCTATTTTTTTTTATTACTTGTTTGCATCTCATGAGTTGCCCTGGCACAGGTTACTTAACAGATAAATCACCAACTCGGAACAAAGTCAGATATGATTCAGCTGGAGGCGGTAGAGCAGACCTGTTCACCATAGGAGACGGAGTTTAGGGGAAGGAAGAAAGAAAAAAAAAACACTTCCTCAGAATGTTCTTGAAAAGTAGGACAAGACTCTTTTTTTCTCTCATCACTTCTATGTAAGAAAAACAGGAGACACAATTTTTTGTACTGTGATTTTTAGTTGACTAAATGTCTTGCCTGGGGAGAATAAACACATTTGGATGCAGGTAAAGGTTTTGTAGATCTTATTTACAAAATTACAATGGTGGATAAGTATACTACAGGGACAGATCAGAGCAAGTAATTTGCCACAGGCGACATAGCACTGTCCTTGACAAGCTTTGTTCCTGCAACTAACTTTTATCTCTACTCCAGAGTCAATAATTAGTTATCCTGACAGACATACAAGTGGTGTTTTCCCTCCTCAGGCAAATGTGCATCAATGGTGGCTTTATCTCAGTAATGCCATGCCGCCTGCTAGGCATGTCCTGGGCTTGCATGCAAGATTTCATTCCCCACTGCATTAAAGAAGCATGCTGCCTTTTCAGCACATAAGTGAACAACATCCCCTTCTACTTAAAGAAGTAGTTCATCCACAATATACATCTTTTTAGAGCCAAGACTGCTCTTTTGTCCATATTTTTTTTTTGTCATGTCATTCCCAGATTTTTAAATAATTGCTTCAGATTAAATTTTAAGATTTGTAATCTTCTCTAAACCTTTCTGTAATTTGTGTTTTTTTTTTTTGTTTGTTTTTTTAATGAGATGTAAAATCTGAAGCCAATCGATCACAGGTCATTTTAAACACTCGTTAACCCCTAAAAGCAAATGTGCTTAAATTAATATTCAAATATGCATATTGATTATACTGTACAACATACCAAATCTGGAGAACATCATACTTATTCGTGATTCTTCCCCCATATGTTGCCACAAAGTGTTACCCTGACTTTGACCCCACTGAACACCTTTGAAGTGAACTGGAACAACAATGCTGTTGGGTATGAATGGAAAAATCCCCATAGCCATGCTGGAAAAAACAAGGAGAAAGCCTTCCAAGAAAAGTGAAGGTTATATAACAGCAACTAAATCTGTCATGGGAAGTTTAACAGGCATAAATGATTGTCAGATGACCACAAACTTTTGGCCATATAATATAATATTATTATACTATAATATTATTATACTATAATATAATTATAATATAATATAATATAATATAATATAGTATAATAGGTGGCATTGTGACTTAGAGGTTAGCACTGTTGCCTTGCACCTCCAGGATTTGTGTCCTGTGTTCTGGAGTTTATATATTCTCCCTGTGCATACTCCAGTTTTCTTCGACAGTCGAAGTTGTGTGTGGGTGCGTGCCATGTGATGGATTGGCACCCAATCCAGGGTGCCCCCCGCTTTAAGTCGGCTGGTATAGGCTCCAGGTCCCCTACAATCCTGTACAGGAGAAGCAGTATAGAAGATGAATTAATGAATATAATATAATAGCTATAAATGCTATAATATAATAGCCACAAGTGCTATATTTTACAGGTGGTGTTACAATAAATGTGATGTTGTACTAACACTAATTATTATTATTATTATTATTATTATTATTGATAATAATAGATAGATCAATATATTGATAGATTACTTTATTAATCCTAAAGGGAAATTGTATAGTAATATATAATAATTGTATAAATTAATTAATAATAATAATAATAATAATAATAATAATAATAATACTTTCATTCATTTCACGAAAACAAATAATGAACTAAATCCTGTTATACAAAACTGTATATTGTATACCAACATATTTTCATCACAGTCAGGTACTGTGTTTATTTATAAACATGTACAATTAATTGAATAATATACAGTATCATATTTTTTAGCTAAAACAGGCTTTCAACAAACATTGTATAGCAAATGTACCCTGAACTTCATCAGCTTTCTAGTGCAATTCTTCCTTCAAATGCTTGGAGACTGAAAGAGTAAAATTAAACTCTCAATGTCATATAATTTGGCTTAGAATCATACCAAATGAACAAGATCAAGGTGGCAGCCTAACTGTGTTGAGATGTATGGTTATGGTAAGGTCAGATTTGTATCCTGTTGTTTTTAATGCTATATCATAAACCACATTGCATGCCTATGTAACACAACTAAAGAACCAGATGAAGTACAAGGCAAGTGAGTGAGTAAATATTTTTTTAAAAATGGGGTGGAACAGACTTCCATTAAAATCATGTAACTCAGCCTTGAGTTAACAGCAGCAGTTTTCACATTTAATTACCATTCAGTACAAAGCCCAGTCTGTTCAGGTGGAGTAAATTAGTTGACAAGCATGCACTGCTAATTACAGACAACATTACACTCAATATTGGGGCAAATTAAGAAACAAGTCAATACATGTTTGAAAATGAAAGGTAGCATTTCTGCCTAAAAGCTACGGAAGTAGAAATTATGCTCATTTGTATGGTTATAAGTGGACTAAAAAAATTATAAGTGGACTAAACCACATTTCTGTTTAAATTCATGTCCGAAGAATAAAGTAAGCAAGGATCTGTATAGCATTTTCATTTTTTTTTTTTTTATTGCTGTAGTGCTTTGTATAGTGTTTCACTTTTATTACTGGCCCAGTGGAGATGTTTCCACATACAGTATAGGGGGAAAAAATATGTTTGGTCTTGATGTACAATTTGACTTTTTTTTTTTATTTCAAATTCTTAGTTCTCTACCGGTACCCAGGCAATGTGACTATATGAGATGAATGATGTCAACTTTATGTTAAGCTCAATAACACAGTAATAATAATAAGTTTATTTCGGTTGTCAGTAAAATGACTTTCACCTATGAAATGACTAAGGATTAGTGAAAGGATGGGTGTAAAAGCCAACTGCTTTTAATTCCAACCACAGGCCAAATAAACAATTACGCATAGCTCCAGGCTATATTTGACTACTTAATCAAAGTCCCTTCATTGCAACTTCACAAAAGTTGTTTTCTTCTTGATCGGTCCTTACTCCAAGTGAATACGGAATGAATAAGTAGTCACATTTCCCCAGCCTTACAGATCATAGTTTCCATTTTCCATCTATAGGTGGTTCCAAGAAAAACATTCTGTGAACAGATCATTTTATAGTACACATAATATTGCTGAAGAGTTTGGAACTGCATGTACACCCACAGACATGCTCAAATCCCTGCTTCTATTTCAGTGTCACGTTTTATAGAGTCATTATTACTTTCAATTTTGTACATAAAAACTGTCAAAATTGAAGCAATCAACTAAAGTAGTTAAGTCTAGACTAAATACACATATTGAAGAAAGTGAGAAGAGTGAATTCTTATTAACCAATATAATCCTTGTATAGATTGTATTGGTCCATAAGAATTCACTTTTCTCACTGCCTTTAATATGTTTATTTAGTGCCATATGTGTAATATGTACAGTAGCGATGGAATATGGGGTCGTGAATTAAATCATCGTCCATAATCCTATGTTTGACCGTAATTGATTTCAATCACAAGCCTTCATCCAGGATAGAAAAAGAAGATAAAAACTAATGATTAGATTGTGTTTATGTAAAAACTGGATAGCAAATCTAACATGTTCACGGTAACTAAAGTATGTGGCAGTTTAGTTACTGCCAATAGCTTCTCAAAGGTTCAGGGAAATTTATTTGCAATTCGAGGCTCAAGAAAAATGTCTTGGCCATTTATGAGATGAGACCAATTGTGGTCAGTCCTTTTCTTTTTCCTTTCCATTTGCCAAAGCCAGAATGTAAATCCAATCAGCGATTTTGCTGTTATGATGGATGGAGAGTCAGTTGATAGCTTTAGATAAGTCTAGTGGCTGTTAAAAGCTTGTGGGATTGATTGGCTCTGTTGTGCAAGATTAAATTGAGATAATAGGATAGGGTCATTAAAACCCATGCAGGAGAAATGGAAGAAGGAAAAAAAAAAAACAAGTTTGATTTAACGAGGCTTAGGCCTCTTGTGAATTGTGGTAATGGCTGCGATGTTGATCTTTCATTACCATCTATTTATCCATTTGTTTATCTGCTTCATGCATTGGGCTACTTGGCATTAATGTCATTTGAATTTAATCAGAGAACGAGTCATTTTGCTAGTCAGGCAGAGGAAATAAAGACTATATTGTATTAGTCTATGGCATTCTATATAATAGTTGTTGTGGTCTTAAAGTCAGTCACATGATATTCAAAACTAAACAATTAACATTTAGTTCCCCTCTTGCAATAAATGTCTGCAGATGAATCTGAAGTTGATCAATTTAGCTTTCACAGCATTCACTACATATAAGTTATTGTGTGTATTTTACAGGGCATTATACTACATGGAAGATTACAGGGAACACAAGCTATTAAGCTTAATGATTCCTTTGAATTATGCCTCACTAGATTAATGTTGATTATAGCAATGTGACTTCTACACAATCTATATAGCTGCTATACATCACAGCCTACATTACATTTTAACAATTTCAACTTTATTTTTGATATTGAGTTTAGTCATAACAGAACAGTAAAGTGATCGTGATTGTGCTTCCGTGACATTTTATGACATTTGTGTTTTCTGGCTTGACTTGTTTGAACATCATAGACATCAGTTTTATACCATAGCTGCTTCTGCTACATTAGAATCACATAATATTCAAGATATGACATTTAATTTAGAGTATGAGAAAATCTGAAGAATATACACGTCAAATGTAGTTTTATGCTTTGTGGACACTGGACACATAACTGATATGCTAGTCCAGGTTTGTGTGTCATGTTTTTTTGTTTTTTTGTTTTTTTTTTCCTCCAGTTTTAAATTATTTTCTCATTATAAAGACATTGCTCCTTTTTGGTCATCCAAAAATGTACACATACAGAAAAATATTTTACTGTTTAAAACTTGCTCTTCTATTGATTGGGAGACAAAGCTCAAGTTATTCTCATGTCAGACTCAAGTTAGTTTCTGTTTTGTCTGATATGTTTCTGATGTGTTTCTTCTAAAATTCACTAAGAGAATGGGCCCAAACTTGGGACATCGTGATCAACAGTCCAGCACCTTAACTACTGAGGTAGCCCTGTCTTGTGGGAAAAAGTTTAAATTCTAAAGTAGAGCCATTTAAAAATTTAAAAGATCTACTTATTGTTATTAATGATTGCATAATAGATATACTGTATGTATAAAGGTTTGAGATTGTAGCTGGTGTTAAAAATCAATTTTAAATGATGGGGAGCATACAAATTTTTACAAATTGAATAAATAAAGTAATTAGAACAGGTTTTATTTTGAAATAGTGCTAAATAGTGATAGTGCTAAATAATAACTTTATTGCACTACAATAACCAATAAATAGCTTGTTTTCATTTTATTTTTAGATTTTATAGACCAAATAAATTAATAAAAAATCAAACATAAACAATCATAATAAAATTTTATTAAGTGGTAAATATTCATTAAAAATTAATTGTGCAGACAATAATAAAGTCAGATATTACTGAGAGAAAAAGAAACAATTAGGTCTTGTTGAAAATTCAGTACAGTAAGTGCTCATGGAAAGCTCATTATTTGCTCTTTCTTTCTCAGCATGAGAGGCATGAATGAAGGTGGAATGAGAATAGATGAGTCCATGTAGAGAGCTGTCTGATTTCTCTGTTCGAGATTAAAAAGAAATGTCAAAGACTAAGAATTATTGTAGATATTTGTAACTTAAAAGGAAGCTTATTTGAGATTTTGTGCATTTTATTCTTGAGCAAAATATATACACCATAGTCTAATTTTCATTTCAAACAGATCTCATAGTTGTCTACTAGACAAAAATGTTACATTTTTCAGATCTTATTTTTAATTTTCTTTTCCTCTCAGCATGACCACAAAAGTTTAACAGCACAACTTGACCGGTCACATTAAACATTAGAGGTCATCCTTCCCTCCTGCTTTTCAAGATTTTATCATAATAAAAGATTGTTCTTGATACACCTTGATTTATCTTGCTTTTATTTCTCTCAGTGTGCAGCCTCTCTCTCTCTCTCTATGTACACACACACACACACTTAAACACACACACACACACACACACACACACAATTCGTTGACCTTGTACTTTATAATCTTGATGCAGTGTGCAAACAAATGGTTTTCTAGCTTTAGATTACTTCATTACAAGTGTTTGCCTGTCTCAGGTCAACACCACTCTGATGGATCTGGAGAGTCAATACTGAAGCAATTGTCATTACATATCACCTAGCAATATCAAACACTGATGGAATAAAGATGTGTTTTTTTTTGTTTTTTTTTTACTATTTTCATGTCCAGTTATTACAAGTATGACAAATAAAAAGTTATCAGTTGTAATGATTATAAATCAACTTAAAAATGAAAATGGACAGACTAGTGTGGATTTTTTTCCTAGCAAAGTGATTTCCCCTGAATTCTAGTCATTAAAGTGCTTCGTATTAATAAATCAACATTTATTAAGTACTGGTAGACTACCCCTGATTCTGAACAAAGCTTGATACATATCAGTCGGAGGCTATTAAATTATACACGTCAAAGCAGATTAAGATACTGTAGGACTCTATTTGTCACATATACATTATAGCACAGTTCAATTGTGTTTGTGTTTATCCAAGCTTGTTGGGAACCTGGGAACAGAGCAGAGGGTCAGCCATCAAACAGCTCCCCTGGAGCAGACAGGGTTAAGGGCCTTGATTGAGGGTCCAACAGCAGCAACTTAGTATTTAGTACAAACCACTGGCCTTCTGATCAGTAACTTAGATCCTTCACATGCCATGCTACCACTTTTTATTATTATATTTTTTTTGTAATTCTAAAGGGGTAAATATGTATTTTGTGATTAAAGCACATTATAGGCAAAAACAAGTGTAAGCAAGTTACCCAAACTTTGTAAAGCATATGGTTTCCCACACGAGAAACATTAAACTAATTAGAAAACAATTAAACAGATGCACCGATTCTCAATCAATAGAAACTGTAATTGATGTACACCTATTACTCATAACATTAAAACTGCCTAATATTGCTTAGAGCCCCCTTGCTCCCAACAACCCTTCGAGACATGGACTTGTTAAGGTTAGCTGTGGTATCTGGCACCAAGACATTAGCAGCAGATACTGTACTTTAAGTCCTGCACAGGATGAGGTTGGGTCCCATGAATCAGACTTGTTTTTTCAACACATCCCAAAGATACAAAGTTGACTTGAGATCTAGGGAATCTGGAGTCAAAGTCAACATGTTCGTCTCTTTTTCATATTCCTCCAACCATGCTTGATCAAATTTTGAGGTGTGCCCTGAAGAGGGATACTTCTGTAACAATCTATAACAACAACAATCTATAACAATTTTAGGTAGGGTTTACATGTCAAGATTTCTCAGCAGAGCACACTGCCTCTCCATCTTGCCTTCTTCCCACAGTGCATCCTGGTGCCATCTCTTCCCTTAGGTAGATGAAGCGCACACACCTCATCAGACAAGGCCATCTTTTTGCTGCTATTTCTGCAGTGGACTCAGATCAATACAGTATGGGTAGTCTGACTGGTTTGCAACTATACAGGTCAACATACAGCAAGGTGATGCACTGTGTGTACCTATCTATTATACAGTAGTCAGCATTAACCTTTTCAACAATTTGTCCTTCAGTAATTCTTCTCTGGAATTGGACTAGATGGGCTAGATTTGCTCCCCATACACCTGCCCCATACACCTTGGGTACCCATGACCCCGTCACCCATCACCAGTTGTCCTTCCTTGGAGCACTTTTGGTAGGTACTAATCACTATATACCTGGGAACATCCCAGACAACCTGTTATTTTGGAGAAGCTCTGAACCAGTCATCTAGCCATTACAAGTTGGCCCTTGTCTTCTGCTTGCAATGCATCAACTTTCAGGAGAAATGACTGCTCTTTTAATGTCTTCCATCCAATGGCAGGTGCCTTTCTAACAAGATAATCAATGTTATTAATTTCACTTAAATTTTAATCATGTGTTTGAAAGGTGTATATTTCGTGCTGTTACTCACTATATAAATTGTAACATCTGAGAATATTTTAAAGAAAACAAGCTCTTTACACACTGTGGAAGTGATCATAACCTCATCTCTTCCTTTAAATGCATCTCACAGAGATAAAACATCTTAAGACATCCTAGTTAGGGACAACAGACATGCATCTTTATTGATTCCACTACGGCCCTTAATGATACCTAATCCTTCCTATCTCTCTGTAGTCACGGCAGAGTAATCCCGCTTAAAAAAAATAGAATCCCCTTGATTAGTGGTGAACTAATGAGAAGAAAGTGAGCCAGCAGCTTTTGCCAGATTTGGGCATTTTCTCAATGTCAACTGACACATTAAGTGTAGATGTTGCAGAGTTCAGGACAAAGACAACGAGAAATTGGGAGAACAGGAACACTCAATTGCTGGCAAGGTGACGGGAGACATCTGGAGAAATTAATGAGGTCACGTCGGCACAGGGGTTGACAATATTTCTTGCAGCAGCTGGAGGAAAGCCGTCACTGGCCACATCTCCAAGTGCATGACACTTACCTAATTAACTCATGGCTGCCTTGAGCCTGCCCTTGAAAATGGCCAATCAATACTGACCACTCCCAATCTGGTTTGGGATTTGTTAGAGGAAATGTCATTTTAATGTGTCTTTTATGGCACGAATGCATGCCTGTTGCTTATACATATCTCTATGAGGGTCAGACTATGACAGATTGTTGATTTCATCCTAAGGCAGATGTCTGCTTTAGGGTTGGCAAAGGGGGGAAAAGTAAGAGTTGTCATGTTTGGAATGAGCTAATGAAACATGAGTAGCAGACAATGAGCTACGGTATAGACCATAACCAATAACCAATTTGAGTCAATACATCTTGCACAGGTATTGGTCATCAATTTTCTATACCGTCATGTTCAAAAGTTAGTACCCACTTTTTTAATTCAACTACTTTTTTAGAACATAATAAAAATCTAAAAGCACCCCCCCATATATATACATACAAATAGTTAAACCATCACAGGAAGCTACAGTATGAATTAACCAAGTAAATCAGGTTGGAATTGGTGGCTTATTGTTTACACACATTTAGACAGAAGTACAATTATATTCTCATTTTTCCAGTTTGCATACATTTTTAACTCATCTTTCTTTGACAGAAATTGCAAAAAAAAAAAAAATAGACTTTTAAGCCACTATAGACTTCAGCATTCATGAATACAGCTCCATACACATGTGCATAAAGGCTGGGTCACTTAGGAAGTGAGCTGTCACCAACAGTGACTGATCACTTCTTCCAATTTTTCTGACATTAATCCATATCCTCAGCCATATTCTTCCATGACCACAACTTTGGCCCTCATGTGGGTAGCCTATTAAACACCCCTGCTATGACACTTTTCATCTGCTATTCTCATCCACCCAAGAGGCAAAAGTCACATATATACTGTAACATTTTCATTTTACATTGTTTTGCTCCAACTCACATGGTGGTTTCCTTTGAACTTTTAGAACAGTTAAAACAGATGGAGGGGAATAATATTTTAAATAATCTAAAGTATTTTGTATTTTATTATTATTTTTTTTTACATGTAACTTAAAACCAGTAGTAAGAAGCAGAACTATGAACACAGCTAGATATAATACAGTTACACTGCTGTCCTTAGTCACATTTCTTATCCACACAACAGTTAGACAAGTAATGTGAAATGTAGTTAAACATAAGCCATATGTGATGCAACAAAGTATCTCATGGACAAGCAAATGATTGCCTCCTCCTTGAGTTGGAAGATCATCTCAAACAATATTGGTCATGAAAACCTTCCTTTATGGTGCAACCAAACCACTTGGTTTAATGGCTACAGTAAAAGGCAACTTTATAATTAAATGTCCTGAGCCCAAGTTAGCAGATCAAGCCAAAACAATAGACCTGGACATATACATGATATAGCTACAGAACTGCTACAGAAATGGTTGAGGGGAAAAGTTACAGTACACCTGAGGGATTAACAATACTTCTAAAAAAGAGCAGAAGAATTTCTAACGATCTCGAGATAGTCAGACGCTGTGGGTGCAAACATACCTACTTGAGCTGAAATTTGCCAAAGTCAATGATTAGCTTTTTGAGCTCACTTACATTAATGGCTGGGGCAGTGTGATATTCTCAGTGGAGCAACTTTTTAAGCAAAACGTGGTGAAAAAGTCTTCAGATGAGTAAAGTGTTGAAGTGAATTCCACTGTGAAGCAAGGAGGTGGAGCAACATCCACCATAGATGCAGGTTGATAGCCTATGAAAGGTGGGTGGGTGGGCGATGCAACATCCTCTGTGGATTCTCTGTTATCTGCAAAGTCATTAAAAAACTGTATTAAAATGTCCTAAACAGAGCATATAGGTGAAGTGACATCCTCAGCGCTACCCAAAAGAGGAAGTATGTCCTTTGTGAAGACAGAGAGGGAAACTACATCCTCCAAAACATTAAAGAATGATGGAATAACGATGGAACAAATGCTGGGTGATGTCCTTAGTGGAGCAGAGTGGTGGAACATCCTCAACATGGCAGGAAGTGCTTATATCTGTCACCAGCCTTCACCAAAAGAGGCACCTTCTACAGTACAGTATAATGTCAGTAGTAAGTTTAAATATCTGGGATTGGTTGCATTGCATCATCAGGCCATAAATATTTATTAGGCTTGAGACACAGAACATTTTTTCATATTTCTTTTATTATGCCATCATTCAATTATTCTTTTCAGTCTTTCAGAAAACAAATAATTATTCTGTTGGTTTGAAGAACTGAAATAAACAAAAAACACAGAGAAGATTCCCCTTGTGTTATTTCAACTGTAAGCTATTAGCAATCTGCCAAACTCTTCAGTGGAGTGCTGTCGCATTGTAAGGGCAAAATACTGTTCTTTATTATAGATAAGAAACTTTCAGTATTCTAAGAGAATGCTTTTCTCTGTGTAGAGTGCTGATATTGCACTCTATTAACAATAAGTCTCATTTAGTGTGAAGTTTTTTTTGTTCAGGGTGAAATCACTTGAACTTACCACAGAAGCAACACTCAGTCAAAGAATCGCTTTACAGTTCTCCATTTCTCATATTTCAAAGCAAGTGGTAACTATACTGCCTTTTGCATGGAAAAGGACAAACACTGCCATGATACCCTTTACCCAGCTGGTTAAACCCTGGGTGCTAATGCTGATACAAGAAAGGACCCTGAATTGATACACTACCATTCAAAAGTTTTAGAACACTTTCTAACTCCATGATCGTTCCTGATTTTTATTTCAATTCAATTCAATTTTATTTGTATTGCGCTTTTAGCAATTGTCATTGCCGCAAAGCAGCTTTACACAATCAAAAGAATTATTTAAGTTTGTATGAAATGTGA
>JAOVVB010000049.1:8615701-8626526 GCA_028570985.1 Heterobranchus longifilis
CTATTCTCCTGACATCTTCCAAAAACATGATTATCCTAAATTGCCCCCAGGTGTAAATGTTGCCTTACAATGACCTGGCACTCCATCCAGGGTCTGGTCTTATCTCATACCTAACGTAACATCCCCAGGACACACTGTGACCCGGACCAGGCTAAAGCAGTTATTCTTACATTATAGTCAAAATAACCTTTTCTTCCAGTGACTTCTGTTGTCTGATCAGTCTGATCAGTTGAATGATTGACTGTTGCTAATCCTGTGATTTCTGCTAGAATACAGTGGCAAGAAAAAAGAAATTTTGGAATTTTGGAATTTCATGTTTTTCTTGTCATGATCTTCATCTTCATCTTCGTCAAGGCTATTGACAAATAGTCAAGTTAAGTGCCTAAAATAATCACACAAAAATTGATCTTTCATGTCTTTATTGAACACACTCATTTAACTTTCAAAATTGTAGTGGAAAAAGTGAACTCTTGGAATTCATATCTGGTTGACCCACCTTGGCACCTTTGGTTAACCTCAACCAGGGTCTCTATAGCTGTGGATCAGACGTGCACATTGTTCAAGAGGAATTCGAGCTCATTCTTCCTATCAGAACTGCTTTAGCTTTGTCATATTATTTGGATGTCTCATCTCTTCAAGTCCATAGCATTTCTGTTGGGTTGAGGTCTGAGCTCTGTCTTGGCCACTCCAAAAGGTGGATTTTGTATTTCTGAAGCCATTCTTTTGTGGGCTTGCTTTGGTGTTTTGGGGCATTGTCCTGTTGCATCACCAAACGTCTGCTGAGTTACAGCTGACGTACAGACATTCTCACATTATCCTGAAAAATGTTGATACGCTTGGGAATTCATCTTCCTCTCAGTGGCTGCAAGCTGGCCAGGGTCTGATGCAGTGAAGCAGATCCAATTCATGATGTTCCCTCCACCATACTTTAAAGTTGATGATGTTTTCATGATGATATGCAGTGCCCTTTTAGTGTCAATATTCGCAAACTTCATGTGTGCAGGATGTTCTTTTTAGTAAGCAGTGGCTTCCTTTGTGGTGTTAGCCAGTTCCATTGATGGCTTCAAATCTTTGGCTGTCGTTTCTTTACCTCACTGAGTCTTTGTTGTGCTCTTTGGGTCATTTTGACTGGGTGCCCACTTTTTGGTAGAGCAGCCACAGACCCAAGTGTCTCCATTTGCTGAAAATTTCTAAAGTATTTGTAAGACTTGTAACACTTTCCAGTGTAAATCATCAATTCTTAATCATACATCCTCTGAAATGTCTTTTTGGTGAGGCATGGCTCACATAAGCGTTTTTTGTGTTATTATTTTAGGCACATTCTATTCGGCAATACTTTAGACATAGATGAAGATCATATCATATCTTATGACAAATTAATGCATAAAGCCATGAAATTCACATATTTCTTGCTACTGTGTAAGCACAACATTTCATAAGATGAACCACAAGACTCTATTATCTCCTAAAATAGAAAATATCTCCAAATCCCCCAAGTATCTCCCCCAAAACAATGCTATAGTACCCCTTACTGCTTCCACAGGATTTAAGAGAGTGAGTTGCCACCAGGTGCTGCTGAACATCACCACTTGATTAATTTATCATCAACAGGTGTGCAGACCTCTATAAAAGCAGAAGTTTCAGTAGCGTCCTGGTCTGAAGCATTCAGGTGTGTGTTGGAAATAAAGCCAGACAATTTGGAGTTCAGCATTCTACACTGTGAAAAAATATCTATGAGTAATTATTATCTATTTATAGTAATATTATTTAAGACTGTTGCCTTAAATGACATCTTCCCAGTAGAGGACGTCACAGCACATTCACCCCAAGGTGAAAAAAGAGTTACATCTCAGACTCTGCAAGCCTCAGTCAGCATGTTGACAAGTGCATGACAACACAATTAGAAGAAGATTGAACATTTTTTAATCATTGCTAGAAGAAAGCCTCCTCTGCCTAAAAATAAAATGGAAGCACAACTGACATTCGCAAAACTGCATGGACAAATACAGAAGTGGAGTTGTTCGGCCGTAAATGCCCAGTGCCATTTTTAGTGTGAAAACCAAACAACATTTCAGCAGAAACAGCTCATACCCACTGTCAAGCATGGTGGTGATGGGGTGATGATTTGGGTTTGTTTTTGCAGCCACAGGACCTGGGCACCTTGCAGTCACTGAGTCAATCATGAACTCCTCTGTATATCAGAGGATTCTAGAGGCAGATGTGAGGCCACATCTGTCCAATAGCTAAAATTTAAAATCCGGTCATGCGGCAGGTCAATAATCTGAAGTATACAAGTGAATCTACATCAGAATGGCTAAAAAAGAAAAGACTCAATGGCCTAGCAATACCCTATACTACACCCAGTTGAAGTGGTGTGGCAGGACCTTAAGTGAGAGGTGCATATGTAATATTCCCCTTTAAACTTGAGCAATGTTGCAAAGAAGAATGGGCCAAAATTCCTCTACAGCTTTTAAAGTAAAATGTTTTCTTGTGTGTTCTAGTTCTAATTCTAGTTCTAGTTCTTGTGTGTTCTAAGGTCATACAGGAAACATTATTTCAAGTTAATGTGACTCTACAAGCTATTGTGGCAGGTATTTAGTATTTGCCAAAATAATTTTTTTTTTTTTTTTATTTCGACTTCATTCTTGTTAAATAAATATTGGCATGGTTGAAAAAGTTATATGTTGTTTGTCTGAGGTTGTATTTTCTTGTATTACTAAGATCCACTACGATCAGATAATATTTGTTTTTTCACACGCAGAAAAACATAGAATTAAGACACTGACACAGTGCTTTCAGTGTAACACTTCGTTTTCCACTTATGCTACCATTTTTCCTTCATGAGATAGACTGTATTTATTTTTTAAATCACTGTGCAGACTTTAATTTCCTCCTTTTTTATATAAAAATGTTCAAGAATCACAAAAGATGAGAACATTGCTATTTTTAATCCACTAAAACCTCTGGCTTGAGCTGAAGTGAGCATGAATGAGTAATAGCCCCACAGAGATCATGAATGGAGATTAACTTGTGGTGTCAGGGAGTTCTCATGAAAGCAACTATGTTAACCAGAATTATATTTATGCTCCAAGTTAAAATGGTTCCATGACAATCTGAGGCTTCAGTGGTTAGCAAAGTGACTGAATCATTGTAATATGAAGAATGTAATTTCACCCTGGTTTGACTTTTATGGGTAGACTTTAATATCCATAGTGTCTATTTCACAGGCATTCATAATGTACTAACATGAATTCTTTTTTTTTTTTTTTTTTTGGTAAACATTTATATATATTTATTTTGTTTCTTTTTTTTTCTTTATACTGATTTTATATAAGCTTTGGAAGAAGCACACATGTCTCTTGTGCCTCTGCCTTTTTTTCCCCTTTCTCCTTCACATAGACAGATTCTCTAGCAACAGTCAGCCTTTGGCACCTCCTTGTGTTTCCCCACAGAAACGACCTTGATCATATTCGCTGCGTATTATTATTATTATGAAAATATTTTTTTAAACACTGATTAATATTAGGGATAGACCTTGTGTTGTAAATTGTAACTAAACTAAAGAATTACTTTTTGATCTGAAAATGTTATTTATAACTATAGTTACACTGGCGGAGTTGTTTTTGGCGCTGCTCAGTGAAAACAAAATTCCTTATGCCATGTTAGAGAATTTTATAAAATTGTGGTGTGCATACATGTTGCTGGATACTTCGAAATATAGAAGTATAGAAATATACAAATAGACGTATTTGTGACATTGAGTATTTGTGGCTCATTAACAGCCATTGCACTGTGATAAATAAGCCTAGCATTGTAAAGGATTACTTTTTTTTTCTTTCATTTTATATAATAAACCTTGTTAGATAAAGGGAGATCATAACAGCCAGCAGGAAAATCACCGGTGGTCTAGTATCCATCTGCTGCCACTGCTGACAGCCTAATTGAATCACCGAAGCTTGTTTTTTGGACCAAGTGTATATCACCTTGTCTGGTTTCCTCTTGTGTGAGCCAGGTTCTTAGACAGCTGGCCAAGCTCTCTTTTTGTCTCTGAGCATGTCACCTTGTGTGCATGGAGGAGCTAACTACCGGACGTGAACTCTCTTTTCAACTCGCCACCACCATCTGTGCCCCTTACTGGGCTGCCCAAGGCCTGCAAGTCACTCATGACTAAGCATACACTACAGAAGGCCACCAATCAAATTCTGCTCATGAGAGTTTTATTAATATATTTTATCATTTTGAAAAAAATATGTAAAAGCAAAATATATTTCTCTTATAAAATAAATGAATAAATACAGTCATCAGTAAAACACCAACACCACCAGTGACCAGTGATGTGTGTATGTGTGTATATATGTGTATACTGTATATAATATATATATATGGGCCAGTGCCTCAATCTGTTATCTCTCCTCGCTGTAGGCTCACTAAGTAGGTGGCCTCTCCTTCTGCTGGCACGGCTGAAGAGTACTTAGCGCTAATGGATCGCGGTCTTCTCTCTGCATTATAAAAACAAGGTGGGGAGTGCAGCTTGGGGTCTGGTCAGGCGTTGCAGATCCTCATAGCAGAGTTGTGCGGCGGCGCAAATACAGCCGAGTGGCATGCAGGCAGGGTGATGTAATGTGCCCTAGAGACTTCCAAGAAAAGAAAATGAAAGCAGTCGATTGATCACTGCATGAAGGACAGCCGTGAGAACACTGCATGTGCTCTTCCATCTAGAGCCAGCCTTCTGGAGCCTCCCGCCAAAGAGGGGGGAAAAAAAGCCTCTGTACATCCACGAAAGCCGCCCAGCAGGCAGATGGTGATGGTACTCCCACCTGAGGCCACACCCAATGGAGAGCTGAGATGGGCCGGTTGGGCAGGTCAGCGAGAAGAAGAGTGCTCATGGACACGTGGGCACACACTGCCACTCTGCCTGTCGCCATCGCCTACTCCCCTCGCCTCTTGTTTGTGATGCCACATATACGTCAAACCTGTTACGATGGCCACCGAGGACTCATGTATGCCTGTGGGGAGCAAAAGACGGCCCACAAAAAAAATCAACGTTGGACACGTTTCTGAAAAAAAGTCAGTCCAGTTCATCACAGCATGCTACGTATGGGGCTTAGTAGGCAAAGAGTTCAAGGTTATTGATCCAGTCTCCAAATTCTCCAGATCTCAATCTGACTTTGGAATAATACTTCAGAATAATGGAATTGGAATAATACTTCAGAATAATAAGCTGAATACTTCAGAATAATAAGCATCTGTGACCCAATGAGCCCAGATTGAGCCTATTCCAGAGTGAAAGGTGCATTAGGGTAAGAAGGGAAGAACATGAAGCAATGCACCCATTATGCATAATCCCCTCAAGCAGTGTATATTAAATAAATAAATAAAAACACTGTTAAATTAATAGATGTGTCCAAACATTTTACTGATACTGTACATCAATCTGTCTCAAGGGACCAGCTAAAATTAAGACTGATGATTTATGTTGAAGGGACAATGTTAATTTTTATAGGAAAAAAGGCATTGTGATGCAGCAGGACCAGTAGCACACCTCGGAGGTCTGCCCATAGGGAGGTGTTGCAGGCCAGAGTATGCTGGACAAATGGCTACTGGATGGTAAGTGGGCTACACTTAGACTATGATTAGAAATGTCTGTTTGCATAAATTTCTGAAATGACAAATGAACAGTTGAATCACCACCGTCTGGTTGAGGTAAAACCATAGAAATCCCTGTCCACCCCCCTATATTAATTCTATTCGTTTAATTCAGTAATGATTCTCTTTAACAAACTTTCACCTTCCTCATTGCCTCAGTCCAAAATTTTTGAAGATGGAATATGGTCTGCAACATATATATAAAAATAATAACAATAACTCTGACAAGAGAAATAGGTCAGGATATATTACTCAGAGCAAAAATAGCTTATGCAGCTTAATTTCAGTTGTGATGTGTACAAATGAATAATGTTGCAGAAAAGCGCACACACAATCTTTTCCACTCGAATTCTGCATTTGAGAACTGAAAGTGATGGAACTGTAGTTTGCTATATAAAGAAAAAAAAAACATAATTGATATCATGTTGACAAAAAGTTTTTTACCAAATTTATCAACCATGAGCTTTGAGCAGATGTGATTGATGAGGACAATTTATGTACCATTCCTCCCAAACCTATCCATATTATACTGGATATAGAATAGAGGGAGGACAGTTAACAATGACAACAGCTTTCCATTCAAGGCTACTGTCTTCCCATCAGGTAATAATAAGTTGTCATTCATTAATATGCATTGTTGTTTGTTTGTTTTTTTATTCTCAGATCTTTAATTTAACTCCAGTTTTAAATACTGAAGCACACCAACCATTTTATTGCTTTGGGCATTTTCAAATCCCAAACTCCATTTTTCTCTCAAATTTCCTCTCGGATTGGATTGTGGGTTCTTATATTTTTGGCATGTGACACTTAATGGAGAAACATTTTTCAAATGGAAGTGTCTGGCATTTCAAAGTGCCCGAGTCTTTCGCCAGCTTGCACAAACATAGGTGAGGAAAACTTGATGCTGAGGCTTAGCTCTTTCCACTGGCTGGCATTTGAAGATGTCTGTTTAGGAGATCCTCAGTCTGCCAGCATTGTGAGTCAGCATTTCCTCATGGAGTAGGACCCTCTGAGACTTCTCAGCCAACACACATCCAAGTCTGGCATAAACCCCAATCCACACATACATTTGTCAGACATTCTGTTTGTAGTGGTTATACAGTATGAGTGGTGTTCAAGTCAAAACCGGATTTTTAATCGTGCAGAATAACAGAACCCAGAGATGAGAGTAAAAGGTACTTTTATTTCTCTATATAATTCCCTGCTACACTAATGCACTTGTCCCAGTGTTTCACTAGTGCTTGGATACCATGATAGTAGAAAGATTTCTCAGGATGCTGGATGATGCCATGATCAGAGTGCTTGCTTCGTGATGTACAAGAGTGAGTCAAAAATTATCCGCAATCTGGTTATATGAAAACTACTTCTGTTGCCTGCACTGTCTTATTGGCGTTTTCCTTTCAAGGCTGGTGACGAGACATGGATTCATCACTACGAATCTGAGAGTGAATGCCAGAGTATGTAACGAAAACATCCTTAATCACCGACCAAGAAAAAGTTCAAAAATCAAAAATCTAAATTTATGCTTACATTTTGCTGGGATTCTCAAGGGCCAGTATTGGAACATTATCAGGTAAAAAGGTTCAACAAACAACAATGCTTAGATGCTTACATCTAAGTGAGACAACAGTGAGATGCTTTTCGAAGAGCTGAGGCCTAATCTTCAGAATAAACGTAGAGGACTGATATCCAAGGGCGCCATGATCTTGCATGATGATGCACGTTCACACACTTCTGTCCATAATGTCGACACTCTGCAAAAACTTCATTTTGAGATGATAAAGCATCTACCTTATAGTCCTGGTCTACCCATAGCTCCATCGTACTTTCTCCTGTTTGATTAGTTTCAGATGATCACTGAAAGCAGCCCTACGAGAATGGAGATTGACTCCAAGAAGAGAAGACAGCGGTGCATTCGTGGCTCGCATAAAACATTTCTGATGAGGGAATACCAAGCTTGTTGACAGATGGATAAAAAGTATTAAAAAGAGTGGAATTTGTCAAAATTATGTATTTGTTTTTCTAAAGGTTAATTAAAATAAATTCTACAGCCGAAGTGTGGATAATTTACGCTGTAAATATGGACAGTCAGTCCAATAAAGGAAAGTTTTGTGTATGTGTTCGAACAAATTTTTGAAGCCTGGAAAGATGAGTGCATTAGTGATGATCACCATGAGCTCAGCCTCATGTTCAGTGTTCTTGTGTCATCTGTGCCCTGCTCTTGCCAGCCTGATCTGAATTCAGAGCTAAGTATCCTCTCTCTCAGATCTCTCTCTCTCTTTATTTTCTAGAGCTAAGTCAGTCTCTCTCTCTCTCTCTCTCTCTCTCTCTCTCTCAAGCACCTGGACATGTCTCAAAAGATAATGGTTTTAGATACATGTTCAGTGGATCAGGACAGATTTATTCTGCCATGCCAGTATGTGCCTTGGATCAAGTTTTTCACATAATCCCCCACCCCTTCCATCCCCACATCAACTATTCCTCCTCAATGATCTCTGAACAGCAGGCAGCCTGATACTTCAGTATAGGGTAGCCCACTTAACATCCTTCTCCTAGAGGACAAGCATGGGGATATTGCAGCTCCCCAACCTTGATTTCTTTTCATTACTGCTCCCTGCTCTGTAGAACAGTGACACATTCAGCGTTTAATAGTCGCCTCATCTAGTTCTGTGGCCGGTCTTTCAGCATTCACAGCTAGATCTCATTAATCAAAGCTGTGGCTCATTCTCTGAGCTCCCATCATCTGCAGCCCAATGCTGTATAATTCCAGTGTTGAAATTCACTCTCTTTAGCCTATATTTTAAATAATTTGATATGATTTGATGTGTTTGCTCAAAATTAGTACTCTTCTGAAAAAAAATCAAACAAATTATTAATTACCTTAACTCAAAACCTCTCAGAACCATTTCTCATGCAGATCCAGGTGTGGTTACACGTTTTTTGTTTGTTTTTTTTGTTTGTTTTTGTTGTAACATCCTTATTCTTTTTTTCACTCCATTCACTGCATCTGGAAGATGCCCTTGTCTTGGATCTCTCTCTCTCTCTCTCTCTCTTTCTCTGTCTTTCTACTGGGGAGACACCAAACCAAACCTGCCCACTTATTTTTATTTCAAAGCTATCCCTTAGCATAGCATTGCCTTTTCCACACAGCTCTAAAGATGGGTAAATGTCAGCAAGTACATGAAAAGTTCCACATACATTATATTTCCTGGCTTCAGACCCGTGGGAAGCCAGTGAGCAGGATGCATGAGGTACAAGGCTAGCTGTGTGGATTTCTATCGCCACCTGGTGGTCCTGGTTGTACATATGCACCCTAATTGGATGTACTGTAGTGAGGAGGTTGAGGGTGCATGAGAAGCCTGGGTAATTGTATGTGTTTACCACCCCCTACTGGGCTATTGGTGCTAGGATTTATTTTTATTTCTGCTAAAAAAAAAAATGGCAATCCATTTCCCTTTGTATTATTATTATTATTATTAGGAGGCATAAATTAATATAAAGAGACTTTTTTTGTGTGAAACCTGTTCCATTTCTTTCTTTCTACATTTACATTAGTATGCTGTGAAGGAGGCAAACATGCCAATATTTGACCATTACTTGACAATTCAGTATGGAGTTCAGAGGACAAAACAAACCATTATAAAATCTGAGATTTATGATCTTCCTGCATGTGAAACAGAAAGTCAGAGAAGAAAAATAATGGAGATCTGGAGGAGGTGGGCAGATGGGTTTTAAGGTGTAAATGTGTGAAGAATGGTGAGAGCAGGGGGCACAGCTCTGCCAGACATCCTTAATCAATCAAGGCTTCTTAATAGGACAGCAGCCATGGGGTGCATTTTGTCCTGTCTGGAACAGTGGCGGGACAAGAGGGCAACAAGTTAGATGTCCTAGGTCATAATGTTAAAGTGTGGTCCAAAAACTTACAGCTAAGAGTACAGAAAAAAGTGCAGAAAGTGATTCATCAGTGTGTATTATCTTTGTGTATGTGCACTACTAAGACTTAAAAAATAAAGTTCTGAATGAATAGCATTATCTATGTGCTGCTTTTCATCTCTCTTTTCATCCTTCCATAAATGCAGCTCACCAAAAACCCCACTGATCCTTTTTCAATATCCGACATCTCATATATTCCTCTTGCATAAATTCTGATACAACTTATGATTAAGTCACTAGACTTTCAGGTGCATCCTACTCCATTTTTTTCATAAAATTTTAATTCCACTTGTTAACAACTTTCTTTTTCACATGCATGTAAAGCCACACATACACATGTATTTAACATCCACAGCAATTATATAAGCCAAATGTGATTGTGACCATAGGCATAATTTTCAGGGGAATATGGGTTTATAATCAAAACCAGCCAGTATAACCCCCCAAATGTTTTATCATAATGATAAATTAAAATTACTAACTGTTATAAAACATCATAAGGTGGATTTCTCGATTTAATGCAATTAGCAAAAAAGAATAACACCCGCCACACGCACACAGACATTTGTGAGAGTTGGTTGCGTCTAAAATCCTCAGGATGCAGCAAATGCAGGCGCATCTATAAGAAAAGAGGAAGAGTAAAAGACCAACCGACAAATTTAAGTTGTTTATTTATTTATTTATGAGTTTATTAACAGAAAAAGGGAAAAATCTCTTCCCAGGTAAAATGCTTTTATAGAAAGTGAATGCCTTTTTGCTATTCAAATGCACTAGCTTGCTGTTTTGGTTTATCTCTTCCTCTTAAAATGAATATAAAACAGGCTCTTTCCAAAAAATAAAGTAAAATAAATCTCCTGGCCAGGGATGCCAACCTGTGTGGGTGGAGATCTCAACCTCCCAGTGTTGAACCCAAAGTTATGCCCTTGACTGTGAATTGTTAATATTCAGCACATTGTCAGGACTCAGCTGCATAAAGCGGTAGTGAAGAGACTTTGACATGCCTATTGCTCTAGCTTATTATCTCAAAAACAGATTGAGAGGCCCCACTTTATTTGAAGTGTGCTTAAACACCATGTAGCTAGTTAACTGTCTAAGGGGCTTAGTGTACAAACCGGATTCCAAAAAAGTTGGGACACTATACAAATCGTGAATAAAAACTGAATGCAATAATGTGGAGGTGCCAACTTCTAATATTTTATTCAGAATAGAACATAAATCACGGAACAAAAGTTTAAACTGAGAAAAT
>JAOVVB010000049.1:8673587-8684035 GCA_028570985.1 Heterobranchus longifilis
ACCCTGCCTCGTGCCCTAAGCCTCCTGGGATAGGCTACAGGTCCCCATAACCCTGAATACAGGATAAAGCAGTATAGAAGATAAGTGAAAGTGATTATTCCCTGCAGTTACAATAATCTCATATGCAACATAAGCACCAAATGAACGAACACTAGGAAGTAAGCAATCTTACCTTCTAAACCTTGCCACATCAAAATTCATACCATACAATCTTGATAACATGGGGTGAGTCCAGACAATTAAATTATCCATTTTATTTGTTCCAAAATAAGGGAGTAAACATGCTGTAATCTGCTCTCACTTTTGGGTTAAAGACCCCATGTACTGTAGGGTGCATACATCTCATTATACATCTGGTAGTTGAGGGTTAAGGGCCTTGCTCAAGGGACCAACAAAGGGACAATGTGGTGGTTGTGGGATTTGAACCTAGGACCCTCCGAACCATAGTCCAATGCCTTACACATTTAATGAGAAGCATGTAATGAGAGCACCCACCTTATAAGAGTTTCTACTCATTAGACACACTAATGCATCCAATGAGAGCTGCCTTTGTAAAATGAGCCCAAAGACTGACTGACTTTGAATGAATACAACTCAATTCTATGGCAAGTGACATACTACAGCCAGCCTTTTAACCAATAAAAAGCCCTTTCCAATGATATAAGACACAAGGTAAGCGCCCATTATATTTCAAATTAAGAGTCAGTATTTGCTTTCATAGCCATACTTTTTCTATAAATGTCTTTTAGACCCAATAGCCAAAATAAAGACCTGTGTGATTTGGCTCCTGTCGTTCTATATTGAAATGACTGACATTTAATCTAGATAGTGTCAAGAAACCTCCAAGGGTTGCCTTTTATTAGAGGCCATTAGATTATAATTGTAGCTGAAGCGCTTTTGGGGTAGTAGGTTTTTCATTTTTAGCATGCTGTTTTTTTATTATTTATTTTTTTTATTTATTTGGGGGTCCAAATGAGAATATGGAGTAAATTACTGTATATTTCAAAATAGAGCACATATGGCATCAGGTCATTAAGCAACAACAGCAACAACAACAGCAACAGTAGTCAGTTGTTATTTTAAGACATGAAGGTCAGCTGTTCTAATGCATTTGCAAAACCTATCAAGCACCATGATAAAACTGGTTCTCATGAAGACCATCCCAGGAAAGCAAGACCAAAACTTACCTCTGCTGCATAGGAGAAGTGCATATAGAGTTACCAGCACCTCAGATTAGTGCCGTTGTTCTCTAGCACGGCCTTAATCCTCCCGGGCCTGGAATTCACCAGAGCTGCATATGTTGTTACTGGGATCCTCTTTCACTCCTTCATAATGATATCACAGAGCTGCTGGATGTTAGACACATGGTGCTTCACCATCTTCCGCTTGAAGACGCCCCACAGGTGCTCAATAGGATTGAGGTCTGGAGACATATTTGGCCACTGAAAAAACACATGAACATGATGAATACTGTAGGACATGTGACTTTGCATGGTTAAAGATGTACAGCTGTTATCACTTAGGGTGTACTCACTTTTGTTACTTTTGGACGGTAAATCTGTATTGTTATACAAGCTGCACTTTGACTACTCTAAAATATATTTAAGTTTCATTTCTGTAGTATTGTCCTTTAAGAAGATATACTAAAATGTTTGCTGAAATTAGAGGGGTGTACTCACTTTTGGGAGTGGGTGTACGTACAGGTGCATCTCAATAAATTATAATATCATCGAAAAGTTGATTTATTTCAGTAATTCAATTCAAAAAGTGAAACTCATATGTTATATAGGTTTATTACACACACACCATTTCAAGTGTTTATTTCTTTTATTAAAAAAAATAAAAGTATATATATATATATAATTTTTTTTTTTTTTACAGAAATGTTGTACTACTGAAAAGTATGAAAATGTACAGCACTCACTACTTGGTCAGGGCTACCTTTGCATGAACGCAGCATGGCAGGGAGGTGATCAGTCTGTGAAACTGCTCAGGTGTTATGGAAGCCCAAGTTGCTCTGATAGTGGCCTTCGGCTCTTCTGTGTTGTTGGGTCTGGTGTCTGGCATCTTCCTCTTCACAATTCTCTAGGTCGTGCAAGTTTGCCGGCCAATCGAGCACAAGGATACCATGGCGTATATATAGGTTAAAATAAAAAACCTAAAGGAATAGGCATTGATACTGTAAGTGTATGGGTATATTGAGTCAGGCAAAAATAAAATCCTACATTCTAACCTTTGTTACTCTGTGACAGTATCCTTTCAAATGAGATCAAGATCATGACTGTAGCCCAAAGTAACGTAGGAACAATGCTCCTTTTTCTCCAGTTTTTAACTAGAAACAATAATAATGCATGATTTTGATCGGTTAATTAAGGTCCTCACAATAGCAGTGCAGAAGCAATAAAATGAAAATCCAAGGGATACACTGAGGCGTTTAAATATTAAATAATAATGATGACTGCTTTCAAATTATTAACATTATTACCGAGCAAAACAATGTTATTTGATACATACAGTACTGTATATAATAAACTGTGCTGTCATGTATGCATCCATGAACTGGTATTTGGTGTCAGTTCAGTTCCAGTGCTTAAAGTAGAGCTCTGTGGTCATTAAAATGGTCTCAGTGATGTGTCCCATGTCACTGGTGATCATATTCCACAGAAGTATCTTTTCTCTTAGTGTAGCTGGTGTGCCAGGCAAGATTTGTTGGAGAGGAATTCAAGCATAGAGTAACCTAGAGGGAATTCAGCAGTTTGGAAGGAGCGCCAGTATCCCTCAGTGTGATCTTTTCAGCTGTCAAACTTTCCTGAGCTATCAAAGATAGCTTTATGTCAGCACTTACTGAGGCTTTTCAGTTTCACTGGTCGTTTGTTTCAGACCAGTCACAGAGGCGAGTGCTTCTCGTGATTGATACTCTCCACCTAATGAAGAAGCACTCCAATCCTGGCCACACAGGTATCCCAGATCACCCAAATTGGGTAAATGATATGCTAAACCAAGCTGAGTGCTGGACTTCAGGACAGGAATAAGTTTCAAATTTAATATCGTTATGTAAAATGCATGGCAGTGTCAAACATTAACTCAGATCCGTTTCATAGCAACAGTAACAAGATTAATTATTTTGCCCTCTAATTTGTTGTAGGCACTTCTCTTTGCTAATTACCCAGAACCAGATTTTTTTTTATCCTCACCCAAGGGTGTATTTATTTATTTAATAAGTGGTTTTGTTAATCATGCAAAATGAGGTCAAAGCAGAAAACATTCTGTCTGTTCATATTTGTCAGAATAGAGATTAATTATTGATGGCATATTAACTTAAACAAGCTGTACAAGCTGTATACACATAATAAAATGTACGGCAGTCACATTACATTAATACATTAAATTAGTGCTGTGGGGTTAAATTAGAGTCTTGCATATGAGATCGTTGGATTATAAGAATCTGAGATTGGGTTTGCTTTAATTAGTACCCCGATGTTTTGATTTATTTTGAAATACCCAGGATAGAGCTGTTGGAGTCAAGGCTGTTTTGGAGATGTTTTATGTATTGAACCGTTTTAGACGTATTGGCATTTTTATTTAGACTCGTCTTGGTGTTTGGACCTTTTGTCTTTCTAAATGTGGTTTTGGTCTGCACTAAAAGTAAAATAATAGCAAGTTACTAATTTACAAGAAGTAATTGCTTCTTCTACAAAACATAGACTAATTATTGTCAAAATTGAAAACTGACAGTGCTTAAGCAAAGCCATGGCCTCAAAAAATGAGTTGATGGTTTTGGTCTCTATCTCACCTTGGCCTCAATTTCCACAATACATGGACGTTACCTGCACATATCAGATTGCTAACTCTGTCTTAATTGCTCACCAAAGCTAGACAGCTGAAGACTAGAAAAACATAGCCTGGTCTAATGAACCTCAATTTCTGCTGAGGCAAACAGATAGCAGGGTCAGAACAGTGTGTGTGTGTGTGTGTGTGTGTGTGTGTGTATGGAGGGGGGGGTGAAGTGTGGTGAATGTTTTCTTGGAATACTTTTTTTAGGCTTGTTAATACCAGTCAATCTGGTATTCTGCCAAATCACTTGAGTGCCACAATTTATCTTCTAATAGATACTTCCAGCATGACAACGCACCATGTTATAAAGCAAAAGTCATCTCAAGCGGATTTCAGAAGTTAACATTATCAAGAAGTTAGAGTATCAACATACTGTATGAGTAGTGAGGAACAAAAACAGAAACCTCACTAGAAATTGGGTTTTTGATTTCAGCTTGTGTTGTTTGCACATAACTCTTCTCTGTGTATTATTTACATATGCATATTATTTTATCATGCTATACTGTATATCTTCCTTCATTGCACTTAGCGTATATAACCCTTTCTGTATATAACCCTTTCTGTGTACAGTTTGCATATGCAAATTCTTTATCATGATATACAATACCTTCCTTATTGCACCCACCGATAATCATTTGCTTATTTGTACTCATTGTATTTACCTCCCTCACTGTATACTATTTATATATGCAAATTATTTTGCCCTGCGAAAATGCATTTATGGTTAGATGCTAACTGTATTTTTAGATACATGTGCAGTGACAATAAAGTTACATCTAATCTAATCTAATGTAAATAGAAGATTTAAGCAGAACTGAGTCTAATAACAAATTGTTACAAGGTCTTGTGCCATTATCTGTGTATGCAAAGACAAATACAGTAAATAAAACAATAAAAATAGTTATTAATAGTAAGTAAACGTCATTCCTTTACATTCAAATTTCAAAGTATATTATAGTAATAATGCATTTTATTATTTTTAGTGTTGCCTTCCTACACGTCCAGTATGTAAATGATGTTCATATGAAATGCTTTTTACTGTATTCAGTGTTCTGTAAAATGTCTTTTAAATGCCCTTTATCACTTTGCTTCTGTACCAGTTCATTTCTACACTCGTGTCTAGATGAAGCATCATGAGCATTATCAGTGGCTGTTTCAAGGGCTTTTTATTTTGTCCAAGTGGAGGTGCCGAAGGAGAAGAATGCCAAACCTGTTTGCACTTCTGGATAGTTGCTGGCCCTAAGGGAGGTGTGAAGAGAATGACAGATTGGACTGTTTGCAATAATCTTTTTTGTACTCCACAGCCATCTCTTCCTTCAGTGCTCTCTTGGCATGCAGCCTAAGCGCTTAGTATCTCAATTTTTGGGGGTTATTTTTTTGTCTTCTATAACCATTAAATGAATTTGATCAGGTTTGCTGTGGTAGGTCAGTGCCTTATTGTAACTGATAATCAAATCTAGAAATACAAAAGCTATCACGTGGTTCTGGAATGGTACGGTAACCATACTCTACTGTTTCAGAGACAGTACCAATGACCTTGCGGTATTACTATAACTGTGGTGTTAGGTTGCGCTGGGGAACATAATCCCTGATGCTTTGGCCAAATATAACAATGATTCATATCCACCAGCTTCCATTCAGTGTGTATTTTTGTTTGGTGTAATTTTCTGATTGTTTAATAGTTATAGCTGTCTCATCCCAATCTTGACAGAAGATTTTAAAAAATACTTTTGTCATTTTTCTGAATTTTTCTCTTTATATTTCTCTCTTTTATTACTTGGTTTTACTTCACTTGATATCCTAAAACGATTAAGAAGCCAATCCGATTTAATCTTCTATTTTCCTGTGACCTCATATTAGACGATCCCTTCCCCGGGTTGTTGTTCAGCTCTTCTTTTCTCTGGTGGGGTGTGGCTGGTCTTCAAGGTGACTATTGTAAAGGTTTGCTGGATGCACCAAGCCACATAAATAATTCATTCATTCATCTTCAGTAGCCACTTTAACCTGGTCAGAGCCTGTTTTAGAAACACTGAGCATTGGGTGGGAATACATCCAGGATTCTTGGCTTGGAAGGCAGTTCATCATGTTGCATAAATTAAATCAACTAAATTAAAAACCTGAAATGCAGTAGCACTGTTTCGAGCTTTCTTCCTGTGAGATAATTGTGTTGTGGGTTGTGATACACTACAGAGGCATTTCTGATTCTTCTGGTGTTACTTTGAGTACAATGGTGAGATTAGATTCACTGTTTAACCAGTCGACCTGGGTGTGCAACTATTCAAGTTAAAGAACTTTACAATTCCAAATATGGCACTACTGTATGTATGACACTTGCATAGTTATGCAAGTAAAATGCTTAGGGCAAATGAGCATTAACCTATTTCCCCATTTGTACCATGGAGTACCTGCCAGGGTTTAATTCCCTGATGGGTTACCCCAGCCACAGGGGGCATAATACAAGCCACTTTCAGTGCCAGTCCTAAACCCTGGATGGAACCCTGAACCCTGGATGGAATAAAAAGGGTTGCATCAGAAAGAGGATAAACATGAATCAAACACTACCTATTTTTGTGTTATTGTAGGCATTCAGAGGGGTCTTCCATGAGCCCGTGCACAATGTTTTTTCAGGACAATTAAAAAGAATGTCCATGAGATGAACCTTATCACCAGCTTGGCTTTCTTTGAACGTTAGGGGGGGGAAAAATCCCTGTTTTTGTCATTTTTTCATTTTTGGATTGACCATAGCTTAAACAAGCCAATTAGATTTTACCCCCATTTTCCTGCACATTTGGAGTAGGAGTAAAATAAAGGGAGTTTGAGCTATGAAAAATGCATTACCTAACACACACACACACACACTTTGTGTGTTTACTTGTTAAAGAAATATAGGACCTTTAAAAACTGTGACAGATCAAACATGCAGAACAGAATATCCACTGTGGTGCACTTTAACAGGGGCAACAAAAAAAAGAAGAAGAAAAACATCCCAAAGAATCAACTTACCTGAACCATATCACCAGCTTGACTTTCTTTGACGTTTGTACTGACGAATGTGGAAGAAAGAGGATCAGTCTCTAGCTGTCCATTCCAGGAAATGAATTTCCACTTTTGAGGCTGGTACAGGGCCAGGAAGCCATGCTATTTCACACCAGCTCAAATGGCATGCTTGAATCTTGACACTGATCAATGCCCTCTGACCGCTGAGGGATGTTGGCTTACAGAAAAGCATCTCTCTTATATAAGAAGGTGTTATACCCAGCATGTAATATTAGGCATTTAAAAAATAGCATGCAGAAATGAGTGCAAAGACATAAAATGTAAACCAGCAAGCACACGTTATTCGATATATTTCTGAAACATCACTAACAATCTGATTTATTTATTTTTTTGTTCATGAATAAAGCACGTCATCACTGATTTGTTATTCATTTACTTTTTTATTCATTTTAGTTTACACACTTACCGACCTGGAGCATCTTTGGCTGTTCCATTGACTGTGGAGGACAGGCTTTGAGTCTGCATAGTTTACTTTGAACTGTTCCTCCAGCTCATCAAATCCGCCCACATGGGGTGAACTTGAGCAGCATGCAGTACTCGGTGGAGCGTGCTCTTTTTTATAACAGTAGAGAGAAAAAAATTCCTACACACTTCACATGTGGGAGGCATTGTGAAGTGGTTTTACTTCATGCAAGCAAACACCCTTGGTTGAGTTAAATTCAATGCTGAAAATAGGAGCAATCATTAGGTACAGGCAAAAACACTGCTCGGGTAAAGAATTGTATAGAAGGGGGCATTCTTTTTTATTGACACAGGGATAGCTAATAACAGATATTGATGGATATTGCACCCACAATTTATTCATGTCACCAAGAATGGAGGTGGCATGGTGATGTAGCATGTGGCTTACATGTTCAGGGTTCTTGGTTCAATCTTGATTTTGGGTTACTTTGGCGTTTTGCGTGTTCTTGTATCCCTTTCTGGATGTATTACCGCCTCATGTCTAGTGTTTCTGGATTACATTCCAGTCCCTTGTTAATATTTAAACATTATAAGATCATACAGTTTAATAACTTAGTGAGAAAAGCAAATTTTGCCAAATTATGTGGTTTAATTCTGAAAAACAACCAAAAACAATCAGGCGATTTTAAAGATATTGGTCAGCTTTGACTCTGATCTTAAAAACCTTTTGATTAACATTCTGGCATAGCCTTGGATAAAGAGGCAACTTATCAAACAAACAGTCACTCTGCTTAGGGATGTTTGAAATTCTTGCTTGTTACAGTAGCTTAATATGCTTTCCTCATACAGCCAAAGTCTGACGTTCAAGTTCTTGGTTGCAGTATATGCCCTAACGATGGAAATCTAGATTGAGTTGAGATGGCACTGGACAAAGCTCAAAATGGTAATGCTAATGATTAAAACCTAGAGAGAGAATGTGCCCAACAAAACAATACTCTCAGTGATTATTTCAGCATGGAGGATGCTATTTCTGTACAGATGCATGTGTTATCCATTGAGGAAAGAACGATGATGAGGCTGTGATTGACATTTACCTCTGGAAATGAGAGACTGATGTGGATGATACTTAAGTGGTCATATTTATATATTTATATACAATGGATGTACCGAAAGTAATGCAAATGTGGTTTAAATTGCATATGTTGGTAGAGTAAGTCTTGCAAAGATACTATTCAAAATCATTTCTATCACAAGCGATGCATTGGCACCAACCTTGAATCCTCTTTGACAATCCTCTTGTTGCAGTTGATGGTTTTCCACTGCATTACAGAATGTTTACAGAGATTACACTATTGACAGGAGCAATGATGAATGAAGAAGTTTAAATAAGAGAAAACCAGCATTGAAGACAGACAACGCAGTGGCAGACCATCAGCTGCAGAGAAGACTCGAAAGCTGGATTCAGTGATGGTGTCAATGCATCGCTAGTGATGGAGACTTTATCACGGTTGATGGTCTCCCACAGCATGGTTCATCTTCAATGCTGGTTTCCACCTATTTATGTACCTGTGCACATTGCTCTTGTCAGTAAACATTCTGTAATGCAGTGGGAGACAATCAACTGCAACAAAGGGGATTTTCAAAGAGGATTCGAGAGTTGGGTTCAAGGATGGCACAAATGCATCACTTGTAATAGAGTCTATGTTGATTAGCATCTTTTCATAACATACCACCATGTGCAATTTGAATGACGCATGTCATCCTATAAAACCATTATGCAGTAGTTATATGTATTACTAATACGTACAGCACTTTTACAGGACATATTTTATTTCATATTAGAGTCAATGCAAATTGGGTAAATATACATACTGTTTTAATAATGGATCATCAGATTGTCTGTATGTTTAAGGCCAATACTTATTTCCACCGTACCATAACTTGTGCATGAGCTACATGCAATAGAGAAAGAGTTCTGTAATTTAGAACTATACACATATGGTATGAAATGTCAAGACTTCACCATGGTATGTGCTCTCTAGGGGCACCACACATCTATGCCTTTACATTTTCGTGATATTAGTGGTGTTGTTCTGCTAATGAACACAGGGAGAAGCGCAGACTACACAATTTAGATGGATCACTATGTCTTGTATATATCAAACAGGATGCTCTAAATTGGGGTCCTGAACCAATGTTGCTGTGTCAGCACTATACAAGCAGGCCCAAAATTGGATCCTATTTAAAAGTTTATATTTTTCATTTTAACTCACACCCAAGATGGAATAGAAACAATAGAAAATGGCCTAAAACCAGGCCTAACTCAACTATTCCTTTGCGCTCATCTTAAGATAGGAGTCTATGGAAATCGGGCCACATTAATCATTGCACTAAAGGAGAAAAGAAATTCTGCATGTAACAACATCAGCTCTGATACAGAGCTTAACGCTCTTTCATTCATCAAACTGTTGCAACCCTTTAAAATGCATTAAAACTTCTCTTGTAAAATGGACATAACCTGCTTCCCCTACACTTTAACTACCAGCAATGATTTAGAAAGAAAAATATATTGCTTTGCATTATAGCTCTTTTTTTTTCTTTTACAAGATCTCACATAAAGGCTTTTTTTTAAAAATCCTACTGCATCTGTCTGTTTTTCATGTGGATACCCTTTCTGAACAGCTGCCGATTATGAATTTCTCTTGGTACCTTTCACTCAAAGGTCTAATCAAAAGCCTCAGATAAATAATAGGGTCAGACAATAAAATAATATTTACAAAACTTGTATTGACCTTCACCACTTTAAAAGCTGGAAATCATTTTTCAACAGTATGTGCTTAACTTGCCTTCTAATACCACTGCTTTATAAATATTTGCAGGTTTGGAAAAGACTAGTATTTATATCACCAAATCACTACAGAAGCTCTTTGTGTGTCTTTACTGAATACAGTGGAACCTCGGATTACGAGCATAATTCGTTCCGGAAGTGGGCTCGTATTCCAAATACACACTCGTAAACCAAATTTATTTTTCCCATAAGAAATAACGGAAACTTAAATTATTCATTCTACAGCCCTAAAAAAAATAAATACATAAAAATAATTAATACAAAATATTAAGTAAAAATAAAACAAATTAACCTGCACTTTACCTTT
>JAOVVB010000049.1:8698535-8711944 GCA_028570985.1 Heterobranchus longifilis
TGTGCCAAGTTGTTGTGCGGACTGGATATTCCGCTGTGGCGACCCCTTGCCGGGAGCAGCCGAAAGACCAACAACAAAAATACACATACACATATGTATACACCAATTGTGTATACAAAAGTTAAAAAGATGAGAGAGTATTTGGTCACCTACAAACAAGCAAGATTTCTGGCTCTCATAGACCTGTAACTTCTTTCTTAAGAGGCTCCTCTGTCCTCCACTCGTTACCTGTATTAATGTTATCAGTATAAAAGCCACCTGTCCACAACCTCAAAGAGTCACACTCCAAACTCCAAGAGCTGTCAAGGGACAAGAGATACAAAATTGTAAACCTGCATCGGCAATAGATAAGCAGCTTGGTTTGAAGAAATCAACTGTGGGAGCAATTATTAGAAAATGGAAGACATACTGTACAAGACCACAGATAATCTCCCTCGATCTGGGGCTCCACGCAAGATCTCACCCCATGGGGTCAAAATTATTACAAGAACTGTGAGCAAAAACCCCAGAACCTGCAGTGCCAAACTGTTCCCAAAATGGATATCTGGATATCTTCTTCTAGACACATACTGTACTTGTCTGGAGTATGACTTACGTCCAAAACAAAATAAAACAACTAATAAACGAGTATAACCTTTAGGTTTCAGGGGGAAAAGGGAAAGGAAATGGATATTTAAAGAGATGTGATGAAAAACATCCCTCTGGACTTTTTTTTTTTTTAACTCCACCAGCTGTTAGTCACAGAAAGAAAAAATAACATACAGACAAAATAACGTAAATCACAGCTGTACTTTATGTTCAAAATGTAAAGATTTGTGTTTTTAAGACGGTTGATTAAATGAAGCTGTCCAAGCTGAGGTATGCTCTGCCAGCACAAAAAGAATGCACATTAGCAAGTATGCTCCTATACCTGAACAATAAGAGATGTGACACTCATTAAATCATTATTATGCATGTCTGCATTTAAATAGACAAGAAAATGATGCACATTTAGGAATAATGTAGTTAACACCTAGAGCAGAGCCTGCATTGAGCTTTTCAGCTCCAGAGTAAATGAACATATGGAGGCTTCGTGCAGTACCCATATGCTCTAGGTTGGGAGGGTGAGCCTATAGCAGATGTCACTCCTATGAGTCAGTACTGTAGATTGAATTTCCGAGTGGTTTAACACCACCAAATATATCTGACTGGAGAAACTAGAGACAAATAACAGCACAGGGTGAACATGACACCTCAGACTTTAACTGTTATTAACTTGAGATTTGCACAGGAATGAGAGATAAGGACAGAGTTAAACTTTATTCCATGGTGACCAGGGGAATAGGAATAGATTTTACCATATACAACAGAGGTCGTAAACTCTTAACCTTCCCACCCTAAATTGCCTATATTAATCTGACATGAATTAAGCACAATCCTCATCAATTACTGCTGCATTGTGCCTTTCGGACAGCGAAACCTGGATATCATAGAGCGCAGGCACAATACTGTCACCACTGCTTGTCTCTCTCCCACACCCTCTCGAAGTCATTAATGTCACTAAGTGATCCTAGATTATATGAGTGGTATTTAAAGGTTGTTTGACCTGAGTGTGTTCCATTGGAAGCTGAGCGTCGAGCACATGGAAACGATCCTGCAAGCCTTGGCATCAAGTGAAAGTGCCTGACTGAGCAGATACAGTGGGGGGAGCAGAACGTCTGGTTAGGATCAACTCTTGAAGCTCTAAAAGGTTCATCATCTCGTTTACTGACGGAAACTGGGATAAACATCTGGGATAAACATCTGGGATAAACATCTTTATATCATAGCACCATACCAGTGTATTGTAACACTCTTACTGTGAGTGTTGCAGTCAGGTCCGTTGTACATACTGCCCAGGATTGGGACAAACACTCATACACACATGTATACACATAGACACGAACACACACACACACACACAGACACTATAAAATGTCAAAAGCTGTCATGAACTATAACTTATTCTAATGTGATACACACACACTCTTGTGATATCTTTCTTGACTAATTATGTGTCCTGAATACCCAGAGACCCCCTGAATACAAGAAAATATCTTTAACTGGCTGTGAAAGTTCTTGCCAGTGTGGAAGCTCTTACCACAAACAATTTTACTACATAGGACATGTTTGATAAGTTACGAGTGATGCAACGCCCTACATTTTTGGCCATCATAGTTTGATTGTACAAGGTGGTTTTATTCCACGCATAAACAGACTACTACAACCTCCTGGGCCCCCTCACCCGGCCTGATCCCAGGACAGCTTTCTCTGGTCATCCCCTCTGATGGCGGGGGCTGGTTGCAGCTGTTGTTGTTGTTGTTCATGATACTGTATGCACTTACAGGTCTGCAACACTTCCTGACCTGTGTTAATTTTAAACTGATGGAAACAGCGTGTACAGTTCTTAATTCCCAGACAGCCCCTGTATGATCCATAATTTAAGGATTCCCTTGTAAATCAAATATTTAAACATATCCCTATTCTATAATAGCCTGACAAACCATTTCTTGTTCATGATAAACTACTGTATGGATTGACACATTCAGTCTCTAAATGATTCCCCCCCCCCCTCTTTTTTTTCAGCATGTCTCTTATTTTCACCCATGAATGTTTTGACAGCTGAAAAAAAATCATACAATACACCATGCCTCACATTTGTCTAAGTCAAGGGTTTAAGTGCTGATGGATTTAGCAGCTTAAAAAAAAAGGAAACAGGATCTAGATCTCCATGAGCAGTTTTAATGCAATCAATGAGACAAGTTTTAGACTGTCAGTAACCTCTACATCCTGATATGATTGCTGTCTGGTCTGTTTACTTATGTAAAAACCTTCCAAATTGATATCTTGAAAATCTATTATTCAATTATTCATTAACCTCAAATTAAATATTCAGCACTAATTGTATCTATTATTGATTTCTAATAAACTATATACACTACCGCTCAGTGGTTTGGGATCACTTGCAAATTTCTCTCTTTTTGTTTAGTGATTTATTTTCTACATTCTATAATACTGGGGATTTCAAAACTATGAAATAACACATATGGAATTAGGTAGCCTAATTATGTAACAACAACAACAGTCAGTTTTATTTTAAGACATGTAGGTCAGCCTTTCTGGAATAGTTCTTGCAAGAACATTACTGTCAAGTGCGTTTGCAAAACCCATCAAGCACCATGATGAAACTCGCTCTCATTAAGGCCTTCCCAGGAAAGCAAGACCCAAAAGTTACCTCTGCTGCAGAGGAGAAGTTCATTTAGAGTCACCAAGCTCAGAAATCACCAATTAACAAACAGCACCTTGGATTAGAGCTGTTATGAAGGATTTACAGATCATGAGTAGCAGATATACATCTCAACATTAACTGTTCAAAAGAGATTATTACATATTTTGGACGCCTTCAGCTTTGTTTTACAGTGTAGAAAGAAATAAAAAACAGGAACAACCATAGAGTTAGAAAGTGATCCTAAACTTTTGAGCGGTAGTGTACACGTTGGAGTATCTAATTGTCCATTTTGGTATAGGCAATGAAACAAGTGATCAGCTGTTAATAGCTTTAGCAGATGCAGATTGTGCGCAATGAGCCTTTTTATGTTCATGATCAATTTAATACTCTCTATGTGGGAACAGATTATTTTTACATAAATGGTCTCTCAACACCCTAGTGATGGTTTGTCATTTCATTTGTTTCTTTTTTCCCCCAGGACTCGGAGAGCTTCCTCTGAAAATGCGCACTGAAAAATTCACACAGGAGGGCTGGGTTATTGAAAACTGTCTTTTTTTTTATTATGACGGTGGTGTTTTGGATGTTTAAGTTTCTAGTACCAATGACAGTAATTATTAGTTGATAATTATTATTACATGTCTTACTCTAACCCTTGACCTCTTGGCCTAAGCTAGTGTCTTTGTCCCTGTTTGTGTTGCACTGCTGACCAGGTAAGAGGACGTTTTTTGTCATGAGATAGCCATGGTTACCTTAATGAGCTCTTTAATAGATGGGAATGATCTTAAGGCCTGGTGAGTGCACCACTCGACCTTGTCACGAGAGAGCACATGGGAGCTAATGCACAACAACACATATAGATGACTGGATTAAACTTCTTAGGCACCAGCCAATGTTCTTAATCGTTAGAACTAAGAAGTACTTCGAAAGTAATGGCTCACTCACACTCACAGTCCAGGGGTTACACATCAATATATTTGCACAAGATATTTATATATTTAACTGATATTCAGAAATAGAATATATTCAGATAGTATTGAGTGAACACAAAAACTCCAAATCAGGCCATACAACATACAGTACTATGATTATAAAACATAATTGTTTCTCTATATCATCTAAAATAATTCTCATCCACTGCAGATCCTTTCTCGATCTTATCTTATCTTGCTCTTGCAATTCACTGAAGCTTATAGCTATAGGAATACCTACAGTATTATCGTCCTAAGGTAATGTCAGGTTTTGTTTATAAGTTGTGTTTATAAAAATCAGAAATTAATCCAGGATGACACGGCTCGTGTTTTACCCCAGAGCATATTTTGCTTTATGGCGCTGTCTCTCCTATTGAAAAGCACAACAGAAATTCATTGCTAGTGTCCAAGGTCAACCTTGTCCATCACAGCAAACATTACTCATAGTTAGCATAACAAATGACTCACTGTTGAAAGGAGAGGCAAACAAACCAGATAAACAAGTCAAACTTTCGGTGTGTCTAATTAGCAGCGTTAACCCACTCATACCTCAAACACATTTAAAAATGAAATGCCTGGAAACACGAAGAGAAATACAGCCAACATGCATTGCTCGTGCAAGCAATATGATACAACATCTTATATCTCTCCACTGTGTTTCTGTCACAAAACCCTCTGCATGATGGCTAAATGTGCAAAAACCACTGAGCCCAACTGTATTAACCTGTATGCATCTTGCTGTTCTTGCTTTAAATAGAATAAAAAACAGGCTTCACTGCTCTCTGCTGAATAACAAAGATACCAGTTTATTTATAATGTGACACCTAAAAAAATATGTTCAACTAATAATAGTGCTAATGGTGCTTACGGGATTGGGGCAGAATGATTCAAATTTTGAATTTACTAACTACTGTCTTGGCAGAATTGCCTTGTCAATAGCTTTGCCAGAGGCAGGTTGGTGAGTTGAACACACTTTGAGACCAAAAATTTTCTCGGGCCATAGAGACAGGAAACAGCTGAGAGTGGCAGGCTCTTGACCCTTGCCTTGACATGCCTTGAATACAAGCACTCCAGAACACTGTTAACTTTGAAATAACAAACGCTGTTTTGGCGTAGTTGTGATTTCTGGGTCAATTAGAACAGTTGCTTCAATTATAGCACAAATGGGCAACTCTCGTAAGATTAAAGGTTTGATGTGCTGTTCTGCTCTTGTAGCCCTTTCTCAACAAGGTCTGATGCTTTGTACATGCAGATGCTTTTCTGCTTACCATGGTTGCAAAGAGTGATTATTAGAGTTTCAACATCTTTCCTAGCAGCTCATACTAATCGTTTTTCAACAAAGGGAAACCATAGAGAGTGGGCACTTTATTGAAAACTGCATTTAAACTCAAACAGGCTGGTCATCAGCTGAGCAAAAGTTTAAGACTTTAAAAGATTGCTGAGCTGCACAAGCAAGGGCTCCCGCATTGATGTGTTGTAAGCAGGAAAAAGAGGCAAAACAAAAAGGTCTGAATGACTTTAACCACGGCCTAAATTTGGATCGCTAGACCACTTGGTCGGAGCATCTCTAAAACAGAAGGTCTTGTAAGGTATTCCTTAGTATGCACTGGTTAGGACCTACCAAAGATGCTTCAAGGAAATATAACCAGTAAACTGGACACAGGATCATGTTATAATGTTTTCTGTTATATTGTGTGGATAGCTGGGTGGCGTGGTTGTCTATCACTTAATTGGAGAAGAGATGACCGGATATACTACGTAAAGAGGACATGCTGACAGTGTGATGCTTTGGGCATGATTCTGCTGAAGACACTTGGGTCCTGGCATTCATTTGGATGTTACTTGACATGTACCCCCTACCTCCCATTGTTGATGCCCAAGTACACCCCTTCATGGCAACAGAATTCCCCAATGGTAGTGGACTTTTTCAGCAAGATAATTCCATACTTTCACCTTGCAAAATGTTTTCAGGAATTCATTGAGAAGCATAACAAAGCGTTTGGGGTATTGACTTGGCCTCCAAGGTCTCAATCTGATTATGCATCTGTGAAATATGCTGGACAAACAAATCTAATCCATGAAGGCCTATACCATCTGCTGCTAAGGTCTTCGTGCCAGAGACCACAGCACACCTTCTGAGGACATGCAGGATCCATTACTTGATGGGACAGATCTGTTTTGGCAGCATACGGTAGACTTGCACAATATTGGGCTGTGGTTTTGAAGAAATCTATATAATGAATGAAAGATGCAATTGAGTCAAACCTGCACACGTTCACAATGGCACGCTCAAACCCTGCCAGTGATGCATTACGCATAAATTGCTGCTTATCAAGAACAATTTTCTCCCACCTGAGGCTTATGAATTGCTGCTGTTGGCAGGAAAGTGTAAACACTGCCTTAACTAATTATTATCCAGCTGTTAATAGTGCTGCTTTTCTTTGAACTTTGAGAGCACATTCTGCACTCTAAGCAAAAACATTTCAATTGTTTTTACTTGATAGAAGTAAAAGGATTAAAAATTTTGCCAGTACAGTAAATCAGAAATTCAAGGTCAAAAGGTCATTCACAAACAAATCACTTTCCAAAATGTAGCTACTACACTTTTGCAAATACATATTCCTTACGGAACAGAACAAAGAACTGTAAGTGACCATCATGAGCTCAATTTGAATGCAAAAAAATAAATAAATAAATATTCCCATTTTATCCAGACACACAAAGCCCTACTGTAAACCTGTTTTTTATCAAGTTTTGACCTTATTGTGACTTGCTGGCATCATCCATGCAGCCTGATTCCTGTTATCCTAAAAACAGACAGCGGTTTACATTCGGACCCATCAAAAAAGTTGCAGCTGGCTAATGTGGTTGGAGACATTTTGAATAACTGAATCATGCACTTTCACTTTCAGTAAACATGGCTGCTTTCCTGGCTATCCTTATTTTATATCTGTAAATAATTTGGAGTTGCTAATTGTAGTTTGCATCCCTTCAGCATCTATACCACTTATCCTGTGTAGGCACATGGGGGCCTGAAGACTATGCCAGGGAACACAGGGTGGGATAAACCCTGGTTCAGGTGCCAACCCATCTCAGGGCATGAGGACAACAAGAACATTTACACACCTAATCATACATTATGATCAAATGCCAATCATCCTACACTTTTGACTGTGACTGGAGGCATCAGCGCTAACTCCTAAAACACCATGCCCTCATATTTGGCATCATTTGTTTCATCAGTTATTAGCCTTTCTGACTCAAAGCACGAAATCAGAACAATCAAGCTGCTATTATTATATCTGAGCAAACACTCTCTGCAGTGGCACTGTCTGGTCTTATTTACATTATTAATATACATTACTAACCTTAAAACTATGAAAATGAGGTGCATCAAAAAAAAATGAAATGCTGACAGAGTGTGGAATACACACAATGTGGGTCAGGGTGAGCTCAGTGGTTAAGGCATTAAGCTACTAAAGGGAAGATTCCGGGTTCAAACCCAACCACCAAGTTAACATTGTTGGGCCCTTGAGCGAGGCCCTTAACCCTTAACTGCTTTGATGTATAATGAGATAAAATGTAAGTGGTTGTGGTTAAGGGCATCTGCCAAAATATAGAAATTGAATTCTCATTACTATAACATTGAGTCTCATCAACATAATTTTCATTAAATAAAAACTGTAACCAATACTGGAATTATGTAAACATTCAGAAATTATTTTAAAGGGTTAGTTCTGATTTCTTACAAATGTTTTATATTAAAGCTTAAAATAAACTGCACCTGCTAAAACCAAAAAAAAATATGTTTAATAAATAAATAAATAAATAAATAAACAAATTAATTATTAACTCAATACATTATTGAGTAAATCGTTCTTCCAGGGCTATTCACTTTACTGTCTCCCTAGTGTTCATTCATAAAATGTCATCCCCCAGTATCATTTTAGACCTAGCTGTTTATGTTAAAATTGTTTCGAGTTTATGTTTATGTTAATATCATTTTTCGACCCATTTCAAAAGTTGAAAGAAAGAACAGGAAATACAAGTTGTTTAACAATAAAGATTTCCGGATTAATTGCTTCAGGGTTTTTGGTTCCTCTTGTAGGTTTTCTGTGATCTAAGACTGTGGATGTTCATTTTAAGTCTACAGGGAAATGGAAACAATAGCGATGTGGTGTGAAATAGGCTGCTACTCACTGTACTGTGTCTTCCCAGCTGCACCAGTGGCCCTGGTCTAGAGCTTCCATGTCCTCCTTGAACTTAGCCAGACATAACTCCTTGATAGCATCTTCATAATAGCTGTTACAAGCCATCGCTACTGCAGAGAGAGTCGCTGAAAGAAAAAGAGCAATTGATTCAGAGCAAGTCCACTACTTTCTATATTTATCTTCTTATTAACAAATTCATACTTCATCTTATGATACATTAATTCAACACCAGAGCTGAGAACCATTGCTTTGGTCAATATGCCTGGCAGAGATTCCAGTGCCTTCACTGTTTTCTGTTTCTTTTTTTTTTTTTTTCTATGACATCAATTAACTGCCTAAAAATCTCTTTAACATGTCCTGTAGACTTCTCGATAAACACCATTTTGTGACTTTTACTCATTTTGGCAAATTCTTTTCTGTCTAACACCGAAGTTGGTCTATAACATAATCTTTAATTTGGAACCTGCTATATAACCTTATTTTAAAAGCTTTAAACTTTCATGTTTTAAGCAAACGACGACATGTAGCGGCCAAGTTTATGTGACGAACGTAGCAGAACTACAAGCTGTGCTCATTGCAGTCACTTACGCAGTAATAAATGACAGGTATGCATTGCCTAAAGTCTCTGATAAGTTCTATTATGTGATCTACCCTACTATATATATTATATATTATGCAATTTGGATGTGGTGTGCATCCCATATTATAAACTTAAAGCTATGTGGGATACTGTAGTGTACTGTACTGTATTTCTTTGTTTTTTTCCCCCTTTCTCCTGCTTTTACTCACACTGGTTTTATTTATTGTATTTGGAAGCCATGATACACTTACTGTAACATTTTTGATAGAAAATTAAGCAAAGAAATACTGTTACAATACTTAAAATATGAATGAGTGATGTGTATAAAAGGGACATGAGAGGTGTGCTGTGTATGGGAAGGTGTTGCATTTGCTTTGTCTGGTTCTGTCTTCTATTATTGTAATGTTATAACATAAGGGGATGACTAACATATACTTTATGTGGTTGGTTGACGCATGAACAGACATTAGATGCATACCTGTACTATAATAGGGAGGTGTCGTCAACTAAAAAAACTGATGGATGATGTGGCCTTTAGTCCTCAAGTTACTCCCCACTGCACAATAAAGGATGATGAGAAGTTGGGTATTATATTCCTGCTTTGAATAATTGTACATGAGCTTAGTCAGAATGCTTAGTTATAATATACTTCCTGCACAAAGAAGCGTCACCACTTGCATCAAGCAATAAAAAACAACAAGGAGATTTGAAATGACTGATATTGGGTTAAGAACATTATTAAAACCTGAAAGGATAGTGCCAGTTAACTTTGTAGATGAAATACAGCCAGAAAAAAAAATGTAAATGCTGAAGTTGCCTTATATAAAAAATAAATAAATAAATAAAAAAAAAACCTGAAAGTAGGAATCACAGCTGTGTTTAGTAGTGAAAGTAAGAACATTTCCACACTCGCCATGCAACACCAACTCACAGGCTGTGTGGCCAAATGAAAACCACTGAGACGAATCAGAAAAAAGCTTCAACTTGCTAGGGAGCATAAAGATTTGGAAAAAGAGCATGTGGTCTGATGAGTTCAGATCGATCCTAATGCAAGTTGATGGATACGTCAAGGTAAGAAGGGACGCGTGTGAAACAATGCACCCATCATGCATAGTGCCGACTGTACAAGCTTCCGGAAGCAGTGTTATCTGGGGCTGCCTCAGTTGGTCATGTCTAGGCTCGGGAATGTTATGTGGCATAATAATTAAGTCAGCTGATGACATAAATATACTGAATGAATGGTATGACATCAGCAGAGTTTTTCTTCCCTGATATCACATGCATATTCCTGGACACAAATTGTAAAAGAGTCCATTTTATTACCACATGAATCTGCCACTATTTGGATGTCGTAATCAAAACTAAGAACGGAATATTAGAGCTTGTGAACATACATGGGGCAAAATTAGCACAGCCAATCCTGCCCTGTTTAAGGTCTAAGGAAACCTACTGTATGTGGGCAAAGAGGGAATGTACAAACATACAGTACAAAACCATTGTATGCTGTTTACCTCTCACAGCCGGAGACACAGAGAGAGCTGATTGGCCGAGCTCTCTCAGGGGGGAGGGATGAGAGGTATTAGTGCTCCCACATTAATAGCACGGCTCTACACCATTCGGGGCGTCTGTGAGCTCGCGCACGTGGAGGGAGCGGATAGCGCTGACCTCCGAGTGTGTGACGCCGCCCCCAACGGTGCGTGAGCAAGCAGTTCGAAAAAAAAACCTTCTGGCTGAATGGAGGTTAGTAGCCTTAATGTGGGAGCCCCCTGATGACGGGAGGGGAATTGGACGTGACTAGATTGGGGAGAAAATCGGGGAAGAAAGAATTGGACATGACTAAATTTATATATATATATAAAAAAAAAAAATCTTTAAATCCATGCTTGCTTTAAGTAAGGGTTTGTATGCTCATTGACAGTGTCTCTGTTTGCCAACACCTAGTGTAGGAATTTAAGATAATGAAACTATATGATGATAAACATTCATACTCAACTCAACTCATCTTTATTTGTATAGCACAACAAGAATGCCCCAAAGTGCTTCACATAAATAATAAAATAATATAGTAATCTAATAAAAAAATAATACATTATAATAAATACATTTTTATAAAATAATATAAAAAAGGAACATAATTAAAATCACATCACACACACATTTATCCAAAACAATATGTAAAATCAACATCTCATGTTGGTTTAAACGCCAGAGAAAACGTGAGTTTTAAGATGGGACTTAAACACCCTCAGTGATGTGGCCTCACGAATGGTCAATGGTAGGTCATTCCACAATTTGGGTGCCGCTACAGAGAACGCCCGATCACCCCTAAGCTTGCATTTGGTTTTAGGAACAGTCAGCAAATGTTTATCTGATGATCTGAGAGGCCGGGGTGGGGCATAGGGCTGAAGCAGATCAGAGAGGTAGGGGGGGGCAAGGCCATGTAAACATTTAAATGTGACCAAAAGAATTTTAAAATTTATTCGGTACCGGGAGCCAATGAAGCAGAATTTTGGATCAGCTGTAGTCGATGTAATGCTGCCCGGGAAACCCTGAAATACAAAGCATTACAGTAATCGATGCGAGTGGTGATAAAGGCATGGATGGCTATTTCAAAATGCTTAAAGGACAAACAGGCTTAACTTTTGAAAGGAGATGCCATGATTTCTCAGGATATACAGTAGCCGAGCGGCAACAAATACAAAGAGAAAAGAAGGGGTCCAAGGATAGACCCCTGTGGGACCCCATATGTCAGAGGAGCTGATGAGGACTCAAGATCTCCAAGATAACAAAAAAAGTTCTATCAATAAGATAGGACCTAAACCAGTCTAGAGCTGTCTCCCTAATTCCCACCCACTAAGCATGACAGAAGGATGTCATGGTCTACTGTATTAAAGGCAGATGTTAAGTCAAGGAGCAGAAGAATCACAGAATTACCAGAATTGGTAATACGATAAATGTCATTTAAGGCCCTTAACAGAGCTGTTTCAGTACTGTGAAAAGCCTGAAAACCAGACTGAAAGACCTCAAGAATTTCATGCTCACCAAGATAACTTATTAGTTGTGTATAAACTACCTTCTCCAGAATCTTAGACAGAAATGGTAGCTTAGAGATTGGTCTGTAATTAGACAACACAGACGGATCAAGATTACGTTTTTTTTACGGCTGCACAACTGGATATTTAAAATTTCTGGGTACCACCCCAGATCCCAAGCTGCTATTTATAGTATTTAAAACTATAGGACCTAGAATGGGAGCCAACTCTATGGAGGTGACATTAGTCAAATAATAAATGTCATATGTGTTTAATGTAGAGGAATTAAAGGTGTGTGTTTGGTAGGTAATCTAAGGTGTGTGTGTGTGTGTGTGTGTATGTGTGCGTGTGTGCATATATAGGTAAAAAAGCACCTGTATTAATAACGAGGGAGATGGTGGAGAGTATGAAGGATGGATCAGTGGTGGTGGATTTGGCAGCAGAAGCAGGAGGAAATATAGAGACAACAAAACCTGGAGAACTGCACATACACAAGGTCTGAACACACACACACACACACACACACACACACAAAACGCTGCTAAATGTTTTAGTTAAGGAAAGTTTTTCTTTCTGTTGGTGAGAGAAGAAAGCTTATCAGAGTCTTCGCTGCTATTCCTTTTTCAGGCAGCTGAGGGCGATAAATTACTAAGTGAAACTAAACTTCTTCAAATTTGGTGTGTGTGTATTCACAGGGAGTAACACACATTGGTTACACAGATCTGCCGAGTCTCATGGCCACACAGTCAAGCGCTCTGTACTCCAACAATGTGCTGAAGCTCCTGAAAGCCATCAGTCCTGATAAAGAGAGGTTCCACTTCATGCCCAGTGACACATTCGACTATGGCACCATCGATCACGTCATCAGAGGCACCGTGGTCATGCTGGTGTGTGTCTCTCTTACTCACACACACACACACACACACACACACACACACTCACACACACACACACAAATAACATAGCGACTAAAATCATGATTTAATTTCCCCATGTACAGGAAGGTAAGAATCTTTTCCCTGCCCCCTTACCAAGGACCGCCCCACCCGCGTCCCCAGACAAACAGAGAACCGTAGCCGAACTGGAGGCGGAGAAAAAGGCAGGGGTTTCTCCATTCAGAAAAACCATGACCTCAGCTGGAGTTTACACAGCAGGTAATGCATGTACACACACACAAACACACACACACACACACACACACAATACTTTTAAAATAACATATAACTCATAAATGCTGCTCCCTGTTCTTGAGGATCTGTGTCGCCCCCTGGTGGCAATCTGTTGAAAACACGTCAAACTTCCACATCTGTATTTTTATTTGTGTGTGTGTGTGTGTGTGTGTGTGTGTGTGTGTGTGTGTGTGTTCGAATA
>JAOVVB010000049.1:8726342-8738526 GCA_028570985.1 Heterobranchus longifilis
GACATGTTTATTCACATTAGATTTCTTTTGTGCATAAAGTAACCAAGATGACTAAATGTGAAATGTTTTATGCTTATGTGGGCTAAAGGGAAAAGTTTCAGTTTTTTTAAACTTGTCATACTTAAAATGTTGCAAAATGCTAAATATATCACATCTGCATCTCCATATGTATGAAGAGCTATATGCTTCAGAGCTGGAGTAATTAAATAAACAGGAACATGACTATGGCATATGGAGCACATGTGCTGTTCTTCCTGTCATGTGAACACTACTGCACTGTAACGGTGAACTTACTGGAGCTGCTGGAATTATCCACCGAGGTGTAATAATGGGTTTGGGCGGCTGCACCTGCTAGAGTTGCGAGAGAGAGATAGTGCAGTTTGAAGCATTTTGCCATTTTATGAGGTTTGTGTACAAATGATAAACGTGTCACGTGTGCAGTCTGTCATCCTGCATTATAGAAAAAGCACACAGATGGCAGCAGTGGTGTAACTGCACTGTTTATGGACTTACTGCTGGTGTAGGATCAGTGAAGTCTATCAGGTTATCGACCTTGGGGGCTTTATGCACCTCCCGCTCCTCTGTTTTGTCCTGCATTAAGAAACATTATCAACTTAAAACGTTTTGAAATCGCCATGTGTCCTAGATGACCAAATGGCAACTTGCTGATCTACAGCTGCTGCATCCGTCATATAATCCATTAATCATGACTATTTGAGCAGATCATAATTATCTGTGGTCAGTGAAATCAGAATTATGTTCAACACTCACTCACTCATTCATTCTCTACGCCACTTATCCTGTACAAGGTCGCAGGGGGCCAGAAGCCTTTCCCAGGGAACTTGAGGCAGTGGAAAGGTACAGTACAATCTAGACGGGATTCTAGTCCATTGCACAGCCCACAAGTATAAACACACTTACTCTCATACCATGGGCAATTTAGATCATGTCTTTGGACCGTGGGAGGAAGCTGGAGGAAACCCACCAAGCATGGGAGAACATGCAAACTCCACACACAGACCTGAGACGGGCCTCAAACCCTCGACCCTGGAGGTGTTCAACAAGTAGGCGCTTTCATTAAAAGTGTCAAGGATCAATCGATAACCAAATCAATTTTCAAACAAGGTTCTGGAATAGGCTCAATCTGGACTCATTAGACAACATGACCTTTTTCCATTGATCCATAGTCCAATCGTTACGCTTCCTAGCAAACCAAATCCTTTTCCTTTCCCTGACTAGTCTCACTAATAAGTGTTTTTTTATTTTTATTTCACACACAGCTGTTTAGTCCCAAAGTCACCTACTGCTCTGATCATGGTCATTCATGATTTTTTTTTTTCCTCCCAAGTTGACATTACAACACTATCTCTCCAAATTTTTATAATACTTTGGACAGTTCTAAACCGAATTCTATACATTTTAACATTTTCTTTGTTTGATGTAGGCCAATCGTTTGATTGATCCCTTCTTAAACAACAACATTTTATTATTTTTGACAAACTGGTACGTTGGTACTGGCTGTGGCATATTAGAACTAAAACACGTCAGGTTGTTGTGTTATTGAAGAATTCAACTGCACACTCTGACACTGCAAAACCACCTCCGAATCGATTTTGTTCCTATACATCTAATTTCTTACTTAACTGCGAGTTGCATTTCCATAAGTGTCACGAATTTATTTTGATCAGAACTAGAAAGATGACAGATGAAACAATGATCTTATCAACTTTGAGAATTGCTTTAGCTCAGTGACATGTGAATATAGAAATCAATAACAGCAGAACACAAAAATGCCTTGAAAAAACAAGTCAAACCGGGACTTGTGATAAAATTTCTGATAAATGAAGGCGCAAAAATGATTGACTTTTATAGGCTGTACACATCAGTGAATGACAATCCTGGCTGAGGTGGATCAGAAGCTGTTGCTGTCGTTCCTGTGAACAATCAGTGAGTAAAACGCTTGATCCTTGGAAATCAACAAAGAACCTCCATAATCGTACAGTCCTGACCTCGCTCCAAGCCATTTCCACATCTGTGGGCAATTAAAGGAGTTCCTGGAAGGCCAGAATTTCAAATGTGATCATGGCTAAGGTTTACTGAGAAAACGTTCTAACTTGATGGTATCCAAGCACTAGTGAAACACTGGGCGAAGTGCATTAGTATAGCAGGGGATTATATAGAGTAATAACGTGAGTTTTTACTCTCATAACTGGGTTCTTATTCTGACTTAAAGGCCCCTTGTATGTTAATTAGGCAAACATCATCATGCTAACTGGCTGCCACATTTAACCTTAACTTCATTCTATTGGGTGAACCATGCTATTATAACAATAAGTCTCTAATAGCATTTTAATTGAGTGCCTGAGAATGCGTGATAATAGACTCCTAATTCCAGAGGATGGAGCAGCTGGAGTGAAGTCTCTGTTACCTTGGGTGGGGGGGCTTCATTCACTGGTTCGGCAGGCACACTAGATGAAGAGGAGAAGGACTCATCTGCTCCTACTTCGAGGCTGAGGGAAGACAATAACACACAAATGAAGCATGGATCAACATTTCCATAAAAGCATTCAGAAAGTCAGGCATGTTTGGATACTTGCTAGCGAACTTCCATTTCACACTAACTCAGACCTGGAGTGTTGTATGACTGATATGAATATATTTTCATATTCCTTTTAAATTTCTTGCCTGTTCAGCAATTACCAGCACAGGGTACACCGGAATTGCCTTCAAGAATTGTTGAAAATCTTCGTGGACCGTCAGTGGTCCCAGTAATACATTTTTTAAATTATTATTTTTTTTTTTAAAACATGAGATGTCTACATTAACAGGATTCTTTCTGGTGATTGAGGTTCGGGATATGCTTAGGACTAGCATTACAAAACCCCACAATAATATGAAAGTCAACTGAAATGCCCTAGTGCCCTAGTACCCTGTGTGTGTGTGTGTGTGTGTGTGTGTGTGTGTGTGTGTGTGTGTGTGTGTGAGAGACAGAAGGATGGATATATAAGCAGCTCTGACTCACAGCTGGGATTCCAATGTGGAAATGAGGATTAGAGAACACCGCTACAAAGATGAGCGGTTTCCATGAAAAGATTAAAAAGAAACCGAGACGGAGGGATTTGAGCGAACGTAAATCACCGAACTGCGTTTTAGCATGCATTGTGTGCGCAACGTTTGATCCCCGACATGAAGGACATCCTTCTTTTTCATTTGGAAATTAGATTATGATCACATTTCATTTCCAATCTCTCCCCAGCTGATCCAACACCCCCTCACCCCGTTTCATTCAAAATTCTGAGAGTAACAGGAATCCAGGGAACTGGTGTGTGTATAATCCTAAAGTATACATTTAAACCGCGTCGTTCGCTGGGCTTGTTCACATCGGCTCGCCTTCTGCCTTCCCAGACATAATCGAGTCATTCAGACAGTCGCAAAAGGGGAAGAAAAAAAAAGTGCAGAACACATTAAAACAGACACAAAGGACAAATGAGTCAAATCCTTAAGGGCTTAGTGAGGACAACAGAACAGACTCTCCTTTCCTTTTTTTATTTCTCACCTTATGTCTTTGTGAATATCAAGTCTGACCAGCTTCTGAACTAACTGCACATCTATCTGTTGCATATGAATCATGTGGTTAAGTATGGACATGTATCCGGGCAGAACTTGGGTCATGTGACTTGGTGGCCGTCACAAACTAAGACTTCCTCTAGATGGCAACACATAGCCGGGAATGCGACTGCACTTCCTGCCCGGTCATCGTTTATATGTGCGAGGTGATCGCTGATATTCTTATAAATTATTTTTATAGATATTTTTTAAATACATTAATTTATACAGTAAATGATTTTATTAGAAAAATCTAATCTCTTGGTTTTGTTGGTAAAAAGTATTTATTTCATGGTGTAGAAAACAAATCTGCACAATTACAAAATAATATTTATCAAATATTTTTGAGGAGTAAATAAAAAAATTTAAAAAAAAAAAAATATATATATATTGGGGGGGAAACTCCTCTGTAAAGTTTTGCTTGTGAGAAATGCTGTAATAATGAATGAATACAATTTAATAATAATAATAATAATAATAATAATAATTCAGGTCATCTAGTAACCATGATTTTTTTACTTAATATAGAAAAATATTTAATACATGACATGGAGTGATTGTTCTTAGTGGGCTTTAAATGGCTTTAAATGTTTTAATTGCAATTTATAAAAAGACATTTGTGCATGTGTTCAACTATAAACTTTTGTGCAAACAATCTTTCCATATGATATAGTCATCATCTCGAATATCCCAGAATCCCTGTCTGCACAGTAAGATAGTCGGCCAGATGGCCCCTTTTAATCGGAGCGTGCCCCAGATCCTGTCTGTGGTCAACTGTCCCAGCCACAGTCCCAGAAGGATTACGGAGACAGACGCATACACGTGGTCATTTAAAACTTAAAGACTGTTTGTAGTGATGTAGTAGGGACTTGCCTGCTGGAGCAGGTCTGCATCGGCGCCTCCCGACTGTCCAAGGTTAGAGAGGAAGAGCTCCCCGTCTGCCCCCCTCGACCCTTCAGTCTACGAGAGAGAGACAGACAGATATGTTAGTGTCGGACACTGCCTCTCAAACTTTAATGGACAAAATATTTCCTCTTCAGAGGCAATAATGACTCTGGCGTGAGAATCTAATTCATAAAAAAAAAAAAAAGCACCTTGGCAAAAGGAAATACCAATGACAGTAATGTGGGTAGATGAGATTGGTCAAGCTGATGCTGATTCAGGTGACATCATCATGAAAGGTTCATGCACGGACGTCTAACAGATGCTATAAGCGATTTAACGAGCTTTACAGAGGCAATGAGATTTGGGACACATTAGAAATAAATAAATGAATAAATAAATAGCAACACCACAAAACCCCAACCCCAACCCCACCCCTGTCCCCCTCGTCCTTGGTCGCACCTGGTTGCTGCTTCCTGAAGGTTACAGTTCTTTTCTCCTGTGCCTCCAATCTCTTCTCTTGTCCCCTGAGTGAACACAAACAAACAAACAAGCAATTTTTTATATTTAAAAAGTTTGAAATGTTGCTGTTTATGTAAAAAGTCTTTAAATGCTTTAAAAAATGTAGGAGTTAAAATGTTTGTGTGTGTAGATATCATATCATATATCATAGGACCGAGTATTATAACATCACTCGAGTTATTCGAATATACAGTACATTGTAGAGACTGAGACACCAAAGCCATCATGCCTGCGCTTAGGTATTAATTCTAAATTTTAATTACTTGCAAAATTTTAATCAACATCTTATGAAACTTAAATCAATGACATTTTAGGTTAATTACTTAAAACCTCCCATTCAGTTTGTGTTGTTAGTCTTTTGGCTGCTCTGGTCAAGGCGGTCACCACGCTGGACCAACTGATCCGCACAACAGCTTGGCACAGGTTTTACACTGGATACCCTTCCTGACGCAGCCCTGCCATTTTATCCGGACTTGGGACCCGCACTGCATCCAGTTTCCCCATTGGCTGGGAATCGAACCCGGGCTCCCACATGGCAGGTGAGAAACCTACCACTGGGGCACCGGGGCCCCTCAGTATGGACACAAGTAATGGAGCGCTATAAGAATATATCAGATGAGGCACTGTGATGGCTGAGCTGCATTACTGGAAGATTTCGTGCACACCATGCTTACCAGGTACTTTATCACCGTTCACTCATCAGTTTATTGATTCTATTTCTAAGTATTTCTCTTTTCATGAACTTCTGTGAGCATCAGTGGTGGGCAGTGGTAGCTCAAACGATTAAGGCTGCGAGTTACTGATCAGAAGGTCAGGGATTTGAGCCCCAGCACCACCAAGTTGCCACTGTTGAGCCCTTCAGCACGGCTGGCTGACCCTGCACTCTGACTCCAGTTTCACTGTGCTGTAAGTACTTGTGACATTAATAATAATATTCAATTATTTATCATCATCATCAGTGGATGTATTTCAGCTCCCCTGAAGTACATATCTTGCTCAGTACTTTAGTGTTGACTGGTTAATTATCAATTGAGTAATGAGAAAATCCATCCATCCATCCATCCATCCATCCATCCATCCAGGAACTTCAGTAGTCCAACTAGGGACCATGGAGGCTAATGAGTGATGATAAGAAAATCAGGATTATTGAAATTTTTATATAAAAGTGTTGGGGTTTTCAGAGACATCCTGATGGGTCTCTCTCTCTGATCCCAAAACTTCCACATCTTCTTCCTCATGCCTTACATGGCAATACGTCCTAAAGCCCACGCCTGGATGGATGCTTATGCAACTTCCTCCCTCTTTGTTCTTCCCGGAACATGTTAATTACTTTCTGATGTAACAGATGTACATGACATCTCTCCTGGCCAGCAAGCGTGTCGGAGCCGGCGTGTGAGCGCATCTGGGCGCCACACTTCGAGCAGTTTTTCCCCCATTTAAACCTAACGTTCAGGAAATCTGTCAATTTTGTAAAACATGATGTGAAACTAAAAGTTTGAGCAAGTTTCTAGTTCTTTATTTACTATGAACAAATCTTAAATTCTTGTCCACATTTTATTATTTAATACTACTGTAGCTCAATGCACACCCCCCCCCGATTTTCTCCCTTATTTAGTCGTGTCCAATTCCTCCCCGTCACTAGGGGGCTCCCACATTAAGCTACTACTACCACTCAGTCGGGAGGGCCGAAGACTATCACGTGTTTCCTCCGGCCCACGTGACGCCAGCCGACCGCAACTTTTCGAACTGCTCACTCACACACCGTTGGGGGCGGCGCAACACACTCGGAGGACAGCGCTATCCGCTCCTTCCGCTTGCGTGAGCTCACAGACGCCCCTGATTAATTTAGAGTCGTGATTAATGTGGGAGCACTAAATAGCTCTCATTCCTCCACCCTGAGAGAGCTCAGCCAATCAGCTCTCTCTAGACTTCCGGCTGCGAGAGGTTACAGCATCACCCGGGAGTCGAACTCGCGTTTCAGTTTTGAAAATGAGGCACCTATTGTACAGTAGAAGCCTGATGAAAGCAACGTGCGTAATGTGTACAATGAGCCCGAGTGGAGGGTTTTTGACTGGGAAATTAACAGTTCTCTTGCTAGCGCGATCAAATTTGTGTGTGTGTGTGTGTGTGTGTGTGTGTGTGTGTGTGTGAGAGATGGAGGTACCCTGAGCACTGCCTCTGCCTGTGCTTTGAGAATGTTGCTCTTGAGCTCATCTGGTGCCTTAAGCTGGCTCAGGACCGGACTGCTGCTCACACTGCTCAAGCTCTTCTCCGTCAGCTTCAGCACCTCCTCCTAGATAAACACACAGCGCCGGTAAGAAGGGACGGTGCGTAAACTGACCCTGTGGTTGATTTAGGATTTAAATAAACATGATGCGTTACACAAGTCTTCACCCTGTTTAAACTTGTCTACAGCTTTTCATACTACAATATTGAAAGAAAATGAAATTAACTGGCTTCTCTACTACACGATTAATATAATGTTTAACCTCTAAAAGGTACAATATAAATCACTACACGATTTAATTAATTAACCAGCCGTTTCGAAGTCGGGTAATCTTTCATCCTCTTCTGGCGGTGCTGTAGAATTCGTCTTTTTCAGCTTTGCAATTCCGGATGCTGAAACGTCTCCTCATTCTGTGACGTCCCGATTTTTTATGAATTCCAATTTCCAGGTTGTGTCACTATTATTTCTCACAGCACTTTCTCCCCCCTCAAGGTCACTAGGAACGCTTGCTCTACACATCATCTATATTTGCAGCAAGTCATCACTGACATTTGACACCGACAGTATAAAACATTCCTCCAACCTAAATCACCCCGAGTGTTACATGAATGAGCTCTATTATAATCTATAGATCACTGGAACTGCTGAGCAGAGACGAGTATTAGCATCGGTACCCTATTAGAGATGAGCTCTGGCAGGACTCCAGGGCTGTCCAGGACCCTAATCTGTAAGTGTTGTGTCCTACTGTCAGCTTCAGCATATGGACCAGAACAGCAGGAGCAATGGAAAGAAACTTCACTGAACACTGCAGGAATTCCCTTTCACGTTCTTATTTAATGTAGCGTATCGATACCAACTGAAGATTAAAATGAGGTCAATGAACCATGACGGTTGGGTTTATTCGGATGATTTGGTCAGAAGTGACCGTGCATGTGGACGCACACTAGTGCATTACTTCTAGGTGGTTGAACTGACCTGGTTGTTCATGTTGACATTGACGTTGGACAGAGCAGGAGCAGAGGTCGGCGTGCTCTCGATCTCCAGCTGCTTTAGCCGAGCTGCCGCGTCTGATCATTAACACAACGTAGATCATTACCCAATACACAGGGTGCACACACACACACACACACACACTTCAACTGAACTGAACAGAACAGCCGCACATATCATTCACACGCTTATTGGATAAACAGGGCTAGCACGTGTGGCATAACAACCCTTTCTTTCCTCTGTGCCCAATACTGATTATATATACTGTGGGTATATGTTAGATGGGGGAACTGGTTTAAAAACAAAAACAACATTTTCTCTGTTCTGTGTAATTGCTCTTTAATCTGTAAGCTGGCGAAGTTTTCAGAACACAGGAGTTTCTCAGTAACATGATAAGCTGCGGGATTTTTTTTTCTGATTGACTTCAAGAGAGAAAAGAAAAGAAACAGGAACTGCTTTACAAGAAACTAACAGGAAATATCTGGTTCTGTGGACATTCCAAAATATTATATTTAATACTATTAAAAATAAATAAATAAAAAGAAAAAAGAAAAAAAGAGTTGGCGCTGCTTTTTGTCAGGTTGCATAAACCATTCGATTATATGATTATTTCCCCATAACAGCACAGATCGTGTTAAATTCCTTATGTACATCAGATAACAAATACGCTCTGTTGTCTTGCATCGACTCGGAACTTGAAATGTGAAGTGAAATGCTGCAGTATAAAGATTTATAAAGCAATTTCTAACAAACATACAAAAATTATTACCTTAAAACAGGCAGAAACTGCCGATACAGTATGTACAAGGGGCGTTCAAGTCAAACTGGGACTTTCAATGGTTCAGTAACAAACACCAAGCATGAAAACGCTTTATTTCTCTATATAATCCCCTCCTAACCTAATGCACTTATCCCAGCATTTCACTAGATCTTGGATACAATCGAGGTAGAAACATTTCTCAATGGGTCAGAGCCACAATCGGATTTCCTGCTCCATGTCTGAAACGCTGACCTCCCACGAACTCCTTTAATGTAACGTGCAAGCGGTGTTGGTGAACGAGTGCGTGTATAGTTCCCGTAGACAGAAGCGTCTCTTTTACAAGGAATCTCATCACAAGTCCCAGTTTGACCTGAACACTCCTTGTACCGAAAAATGAGAATGAAGTTGCTTTACCACTAATATTTCCTAACCATTTTTAAAATGGCAGAAAAATGCCTAAAACACTCTGTCATGAAAATCTGTCATGACAAATCAGTAGATTAACCACTGTACTGTACTGTATATGCTCCGTGGTTATATCCTCTGTATACGTGTGTGTGTGTGTGTCTCACCAGCCAGGGACAGGTTCTCAACGCCTGTGATGGGGGTGGACGCAGCAGCACTAGGCCCTGCCTCTTCAGACAAGCCTGCCGTCGCCATGGGAACAGGTGTCCGCATGATGTCGTCCACGCAGGTCTCCAGCAGGTCCACGACATCAGGCATGCTGGGCAGGGGAGTGAATAAGGCATATGAGGACCAGCTTACTGGTTACTGGCGTAGCTCATTGGTTTCACTGTAACACATGCAACAGATCCACCTTACCTGTTTATAAAGCAACGATCCGCCATAATGAGCTCAGCCTGCTTTCAAACAGCCAAGACAGTACAGCAACCGGTGCTTGGCAAAAACCAAACCGTATAGACGAATAGAAAATTTCCATACATTTCAGTTCTTCGAAATATGAGATCTTGAGATCTTGTTCAGGGTTGAAAGGAACCACCTTCATAAAACTCGCTGGGTAACGCAAACTAGCGACTAGACATGGTCTTGCTATCCCAAAGCATGCATGTTAAACCAACTAGTGTTCAATACCCCAAAATAAATGGATTATATACATATTTCTGTATATAGCAGCCTATGAAATGGTTATGTAATAGGTCTGTGAGATATACTGGTATACAAGGATCACAATCCCAAAAAGTAGACTTGGGATTAATAATAATATTGCTGATGGAAGATCAATTTCTTGCAACTTGAATGTAGAATTACCTGATTTCCTTTAACTCTGTCTTGTTCTTACGATCGGTTTTATTCTCTTTATGTTGATTCTTATTACACTGCCTGGCCATAGAATAAAAAGTCTTTACTTCAAAACAGTCAAATTATTGGCCTACATTACAATGACAAGAATTGGGTTAAGAATTGTCCAATGCATTATTATAACAGTATACAGAAATACAGTGCTGAATGGTAAACGTTACTGAAGTAATGTGGACGGGATCATTTAAATGCTCGAAGTTGGGTCTTAAGTAGAGATCTGAGCCATGTTTAATAGTGAAAGTAAGAGTGTTTACATACACACAATGTGACGCATGAATTGGGTGCTGCAATCAAAGGTACTCTTAGATCAAGGTACTCTTAGATCAAGGTACTCTTACTACAATTAAACAGCTGAATAAAATATTAGTGTGTGAGACTTTTCATTGGCCAGACGGTGTATTTGTGTGTATTCTCTACCAGGATGTTCTGACCTGATCTGTCCTGTATCTTTTCACACACAGTGAGCACATTTACCTTGTACTGTAGATCAACTTGGAGCACGTCAAATGTTCACCCCGATTACATACTTTATTTCTTCTTGATGAAAAGCAAATGCTTAGAATTTTAATTTTAAACCCCTATAATAAAAAATAATAAAAAAAACCTGACAAACTTTGACAATCATGGCCAGTGCTTTAAAACTAAATTACATAAACCGTTTTGAAATTCTACTACGTAAGGCTGTTAAGAACAAATAAAAACTGGCTTCTGATAAAAGATTTTTTCCTAGCAGGACACTCATTCAGTAAAACCCATTACATTACTCACTACTCTGATAGACAAATTCAAGACACCAGGGTTATCTAATGGAAGCGCATGCTTGACCGACCACACACGCATGCGCATGTACACACACATACACACGTGCGTACTACTGTAGCTCAATCCTCAGTCCTACTGTACCTGCAGTGCTGCGAGTTAAAATTAATTACAAAATAAAGAAAGAAATCTGGAGAAAAAAAAAAAAAAAAAACCACCAGATTCATTTTCTTGTTTCCCTCCAAATTTGGCGAACTGCATATTTCTAAAAACTGCCACTTATGTTGCATTACAGTGTACTGTAACACACTCTGATCCTCTTCCACGTTCAGCAGCACAAATATGATTGACCAAGGTTGCTGTGGTTGACGAGGACGAGATGTATTATGGCTACGTTCACATTACAAGCCATGTTTTTTGATTCCGATTTTTTGGTCAGATCAGATTTGCATGTTATGATTGTTCACCAGGGACACTGATCCAACTCGAATATGGATGTGTCTAAGCCATATTTGTGCGATTACGCATGCACAGAGGCAAAAAGTTGCATGAATTTAATACATTTAACTCGGATGACCGCATATTGGATATGCATCTTATCTGGGACAACATATAAAAGCGATTTAGATCCAGTATGAAAAGAAAAAAATAATCTGATTTGTGGGTTTAGACAGTACAAAAAAAAAATCTGTCTCACATTAGTGCAAAAAAATAAAAATAAATCATCTTTGAATCATGTCAGGTGGTGATGTAACAGTAGCTTGCGATCTGGAGAGTATAGTCCAATCTCTTAGACTTCTAACTCCGGATTGCCATTGCCGGGATTTGAACTTGTGTAGATGTATTGGATTTAATAGTATACAGAGTTTCCAGACAGCGCTGTCTTTTCCTTACACTCACTTGACCTAAGGTTCAATTATTTTGGCTAATATAAACCTTCCGGTCTCTAAGGAACAAAACGTGTACCCAAAACATGAAGGAAGAGCTTTTTATTGCCAATTAATGGAATAACAAGTGAATTTTAAAAGGAAATAGTGCTACTTAGTAGAACTGTATAGCATTATATAAGCAAACAGGCAAAAGTTGTTTAAAACCCAAAATATTAACTTTACAATGAT
>JAOVVB010000049.1:8756630-8771053 GCA_028570985.1 Heterobranchus longifilis
ACAGGAGTTAATATTCACACATCCTACATCAAAATGGCGAAATGTGACGGTGAGCTGCTGATATCCAACAGGCTGCTTTGAGTGTATCAGAAACTGCTGATTGTCTGGAATGTTTGTGCTGGAGGGAAATTATGACAGAATGACCCGAGTGGTTGGAGCAAACAGGAAAGCTACGGTTGTTCCAGTAATCATCCTTTGCAACCATGGCGAGAAGAAAAGAATCTCCACATGGACATGTTGAAACGTTGACGTGGGTGTCTATAATGGGCAAAGTGGGTCCATTATACCGACATGTCCAAAACATATTTAACCAGCATGTTCAATGAGAATAAATAATCGGTTAATTATTAATAATCAAGCACACAACGCCAGACATACATTTGAATCTTGTTTCAAGTTTTATTAAAAGTGTTCAAGCGCCACAATCCAGCATTTCCCATACACATACCTCCATACTAATACTAATTTTCCATAATTTTATCATTTAAAATGGGTAAAATCTTGTTTAATTAACATATGAGCATTTGGCAGATTAACTTATCCCACCACTTTCTCTCATTTTTTACATCTGAGCAATTGCGTGTTGTCTCAAGAGCCCAACAGTGGAAACGTGGTGGTGCTGGGGTTTGAACCTGGGACCTTCCGAACCATATTCCAATGCCTTAACCACTAAGCTACACCTGTTTAATTGCACGCCCAGCATTGATTCTCGCAGCTGTTCTCCCTCACACACATCTGTGAACAGCCCCACCCCTTCGTGTGCACGCATCGGCTGTGCACGTGAAACGCTCGCGAATTTGCGACAGTTTATGAGGGCAAACGATCAGTTTACAGAAAGTGTCAGCGGTCAGTTTTGTGTCTAAGCTCTCTGTGAAAATAAAAATGGATTGTGAGCAGGCGACTATTCACAAAAGGAATCGCAGAGACCAGTCTCTTTAAATACGTTATTAACGAGCATGCCGGGATAGTCAGGACGGCTAAACTGACATCAGATTACATTAGGAATCTCGAGGTTACCACTACATGCAAAACAAGCCCGTCGGTTAACACATTTTCAATTGATTCCATTCTTAACAATTAACCGACTAAGATAAGTTGGAAAAAGATCAGAAGAAATAGAAGAAAAAAAAATAAATCACCTGATCTGAGGATTTCGACTGTGAAAGGTCTCAGGTTTAAAATTCGGTGTCAACAACATAAAATCCACCATTTCAAGCTGGTGGTGGTGATCAAATGCTGTGAGGAATTTTTTTTTTTCTTTCTTTGGTGCCTATTGTTGATTTGATTACCAAGCACATCCTTTCATAACCACAATTTAATATCTTATATCTACTTCCTGCATGATAAGTGCCTTACTGTAAGTCATCTTAGACTGGTTCATTCATTCATTTTCTACACTGCTTATCCTGTATACAGAGTCGGGAGGGCCTGGAGCCTATTCCAGGAGACTTTGGGCATGAGGTAGGGTGCCAATCCATTGCAGGATGCGGGCGCGCACACATACACCAATTAGCCGAACTGCATGTCTTTAGACTGTGGGAGGAAACTGACTAAGCACGAGGAGAACATGCAAACTCCATGCACAGGGACCCGAGGCGGGAATCGAACCCTCGACCCTGGAGGTGCCACTAAGCAACCATGCCGGTCTTAATATCCTTTAATGTCCTTCATAGTCACCAGAACTGAATGCAACAGAGCACCTTTACGATGTGAAAGAACAGCAGCTTGGCAGCATGAACGTTACGCAATCATGTCAACATGATTCTCTAAAGAATGTCTCCAAGATCTTGTGGAATCCAGGGCAAGAACAATTGAGGCTTAGACCAAAGAAGGCCCCAGTTTTAGTACAGTGTTCATAATACAGTTGCTAGTAAGTGAGCATGGGCATTAGGAGGCTGAAGGGGGGGTCAGTAAGCGCTGGGTGCACAGTAAGCGGAGCGGTCACTTGGCTGGGTGTTTCAGCCGGATTGAGGAATAGTAGACTGCAACTGTTCAAGTCATAGCTCAGTGATTATAACTATAGTAGGAAACAAACCAAAAACTACACATTTTTAAGCATAATTAAATGTTTGCAGAAAATGGGCACAGTTTGTGTTTTTTCTGCAAAATCAGTTTATTTAAGGAATATTTCAATTTCAGACCATTTACCGATTACGATTTAACCCAAATAATTAAAAAAGTTCTACCCGTGCTTGGTGGGTTTCCTCCCACAGTCCGAAGACATACATGACCAAGCTAATTCCCGTAGTGTGTGGATGAGTGTGTGAATGTCGCACCACGGTCATACACCATTGGCATGTGGTCACCATTGGCCTCTACGGTCCCTAGTTGGACTACAGACGTTCCTAGATAGATGGACGGTTGGATGGATGGATGGATGAGCCATGTGTGTCCATGGTGCCAGGATTGGATTCTTCCCTGACCAGGACAAACCTTATGAAGGTCAATGTGAGAGTGACAGAGGTGTAAACTTGTACATAAATCTAATTTCTCAATGATGGCGTTTCACGTGCATGTGTTTCCCTGAATTCAGATCACGCTGCATTTACGTGTTCGATTATTACCTTGAGAACAAACCCAGATGGCTTTATCAGTCTCTCACACACAGAAAAAACACCATTAATTCACCAATTAGGCCAGAAATTATCCAGTGATTCGGTCATAACACTTTTTGTTACGTGCTAGTTTAAATAGCAATAAAACCTTTAAGAATTAATATACTGCAAACTATGTATCAATTACAAACTACCTAACATTTACCCTATGCTGATAATAATGATAATAATAATGATATAAAAATAACGATTCAGTGATGTATTGCGATTCTTTTTTGTGGCGATTCATGTTACTCTAAAATTGATTGTTTTAAAACATGTAAATGTTTGCATTGAAAAAGGTATATCAAATTTATAAAATCGTGACTCCTACAGAATTGCGATAAAAATAAAATCCGCCACCTGCGCATCGTGATATCGTATCTGCTCTTAAGGAATCCTGTGGGATTTTGCAGCCTCTCTCATTAAATAAACAAATCTTTTTAGGCGATTAATTGTGCAGCACTGATTTTATGTAACACAGCAGCAGGATTTTGACTCATTGATGAAGCAAAATGCAAATATACTGAATACTAAAGTAAGAACGGATTCCTTTAAAATGCTGAAGCTGGACATCATGAAAAACATTTCTACGACAGTGATTTAAATCATGAACATAATAAACAGCCTCTGTCAGAAACATGCTGAATGTGTTAGACAGCTTTATCATGAGTTCAAAACAAGTTGTCAAAAACTTTCTTGCTCCAGGCACATGATGAAAGGAGGACAAAAACAACTTCACAGATTTAATACACTTCCCACAAGATGATTTAAACACTACTCTTGTAGCCAAAAGTGTACTGAAAGGAAACGTTCCTGACTTGTGAGGTTGCCTGAAGCAGCCGTTGGCCGATAATGAGTTGAGGAAAACATTTCTGATGAGGTAAAAGTTGAACATGTGACAGTTCTGAGTCAGAGAGAACTGCATGAGCCAGATATACCTGCTGCAATCCAAAACTAGAACTTCACTCACTTAGCAATCCTCAGACTTGGGCTAGAGGTTACTTCTTAAATAAGCCTTTAAAACGCAGACAAACCCAGAGTCTAATCTGGGATCCTTACTTCATCACTCGTCAGTGTCCCCCCACAGCCCAAATCCCAAAAACCCCCACCCTGCGGCTTAATGGCGATTCGTCAGCTCAACCAAACTGCGCCGGATTCCAAATATAAAAGGTCCTTACCGGCAAGTCGACGCTGACGTCCGTGCCATCCAGCAGCGACACTCGGCAAGTGATGATGGACGTGGCATCTCCGGCTGCAGGGATATGCGTTTGTGCACGCTGGGCTTCCCGGAGCCGAGCTTTCTCAGCGTGCTTACGGCCAGAGCGCCGGCCCAGTGTCCGTCGCAGGAAACTCAGCATGACTGCGCTTTAATGTGGCCCAACCTGAGAAAAGTGATAAAAGAAGAATGTGAATTTCCCCACATCCATATACAAATGACCAATACTGACCTGGAGAATGGTTACTTCTACTTCTGATCAGTTATTTCAGACAAAGCTATTTAAATCAATCATTTGTAATGTAGCAACACAAGGAGTCATTTTGGATTCAGAAAATGTAGCAAAACCAGACGAGGAACAGAACGCAAAACACCCATTAATCGTACATTAACTACTACACCAGAACAGTTTATTAAAAAAAAAAACAAAAAAAAAACAGTTACGCTGCCAAGCGTTGGTGCCTGGCGTCCAATCGCCGACCATTGTTTCTCAACATCCAATTTCTGCTCTTTGTTTCACTGAGTATTATTTCCCATTGTCCAATCACGGATGAGTATTATTTCCCAATGTCCAATCACTAATGAGCATTGCTTCTAATTGTCCAATGACGTATCATTGTTTGCTATAGTCCAATCACGGATGAGTATTCTTTCCCAACGCCCAATCACCGAGTATTCTTTCCCAAAATCCAATCAAGAATGAGTATTATTTCCCAAGGTCCAATCAAGGATGAGCACCTTTTCCCCGATGTCCAATCGCGGATGAGCATTCCTTCCCAAGGTCCAATCGCGGATGAGCATTCTTTCCCAAGGTCCAATCGCAGATGAGCATTCTTTCCCAAGGTCCAATCGCGGATGAGTATTCTTTCCCAAGGTCCAATCAAGGATGAGTATTCTTTCCCAAGGTCCAATCAAGGATGGGCACCTTTTCCCCGATGTCCAATCACTGACGAGCATTGCCTCACCAACATCAAATCACTGACGAGCATTGCTTCTAAATGTCTAATCACTGAGTATTATATCTCAACATAAAATCACTGATCATTGTTCATTCTTTGTCCGATCAAGGATGATTGGACTGTGTCCCAGTGTCCAATCACCAATGATCATTGCTTCTAGTTGTCCAATGACGCATCATGTTTGTCCAATCTAGGATGAGTATTCTTTCCCAAGGTCCAATCACTGATGAGCATTACGTCCTAATGCCCAATGTGTGGACCAGAACCCAACGCTGTGTCTGTGCTGTAGGAGACGTCAGGGTGTGAGTTCTGTCCCACCTGCGGCTCCTGGGCTTTAATCCAAATCATACAGTCAGTAATAAACAACTGAACCTGCGCGCGCAACAAGTTTCCACCTGCCATGATTCACACACACACACACACACACACACACACACTCATCCATATTTCACAAATAATTATCACACACACACACCTGATTTACTGTTATTGACTAAATGATAAGAACAAATAATAATAAAGCGAGTAATATTTCAACAAGCACCGCATTTCTGCGCAGTAAGTAAATCAGTGAGAGATAATATAAAGGTTAAAACAACACTTGACACGATTCCATGTTTTTAACAACAAAAAACACCATATTTGTTTAGAATCCATTTAATTTTTTTTATTTTTTATTTTTATTTTTTACACTTCACGGTGCTAGCGGCTTCCCGAGCCGACCTGCATGAATACAAAGCGCGTTATTCCTTTCCCAACCGTTCTCCGACAGACCCGCCTCCCGCACTGGGATTGGCTATTTAATCCCAAACAGAGCGTTCCAACCAATCCTAGCGCGGATACTCAGACCCTCCTAACCAATCGCAGCAGGGGAGGCGGGATATTCCCGGATTACGAGTGGGGGAAAATTATCGCCATAGCAGCGCATAGTGATTCCACTTGTTGATCCAGCGATGCGGAGACAAAGCGGTAAGGTTACTCACAGGAGCGGCGGCGGCGGCGGCGGCGTGTCTCAGTCCCGGAGAAAAACACACTCCTCTCACAGCACCGCGCTGCAGCCCGCCATCCCCGCGCACAGCCTCGCACTTACACAGCGGAGAGCTACAGAGCTTCTCCAAACTTCCACCTGATCGCCCCTGGTCCCAAAGATCTACCACTGAGTTTTTCCTCCCCGTCAGGAAATGACGTCATATAAATCCTAGAGAGTGGATTTGCATTTAAAGGGCCCGCGTTGGGTCGGAAATAAGGAAGCGTGATTCTTCTTGTCTTCTTCTTTTTGTTATATATATAGGGTTAGTGATTTTTTTTTAATATAAATTATTTATCTTATTTTATCCTAAATTAATGCAAACTTTTGCACTCACCTGTGGGTATGTAATTCAACTTGTTGCGCAACACAATAACCTCCAACTTGAAAACTACATTTCAGGTCAGAGGGCAAGGAATTCTATTGATTGTATTTGAGTCCACTAGCTCAAGTAGAAGGTTAAATGCTGAGCTACAATTCCTTCATCCCATCAATCCATTCCCATCACACCCCATCCAATCAAATGACACCCAACCCCATCCCACTCCACTCCATTCCATCCCACACCCCTGCCTTCTCGTCCCATTCCAATCCATCCTATTCCAATTCCATCCCACTCATCCCTATCCAATCCCATTCTACCCCATACCATCCCATTCTGCCACATCCCACTCAACGCAGATCCCATTCCATCCCACCCCATCCGATGGCATCTCATCCCATTCCTCCCTATTTCATGCCACTCATCCTCATCCCATCCTACTCTGCCACATGTCATTCCACTATGCCTTGCCCTGTCCCATCTCAATGTGCCCCATACCATCCCACTCCTCCCTGTTCAATCACATGCCTTCTCATCCCATCCCATCACACTCTACCTCATTTCTCCCCATCACATCTCACTCTGCCACATCCCATCCCATTCCACAGATCCCATCCCACTCATCCCACCATGCCCTGCCTCATCCCTTCCCACCCCATCCGATGGCATCTCATCCCATCCCACTCATCTTATTTTATCACCACATTGCCAATACAAATAAACTTTCTTTAACACAAAATATTTTGTGTTAGTGTAGGATTGACATCTTGCTATGACTATGAGTCATTTTCATGGTAAAAACACTATCAGAGCTGTTCAATTATTTTGTGTCATTCTATTTGAAGCTGTTAGGATTCCATGATAATTCCTGGTTTGAATAGCAAAAGTTTGTACACTATAACCCAATAATCACATCAAATATTATTATACTACACTTTATAATTCCACTTATATTAGCCACAAATCCATATTTTATTTTTATCCATTTTCATACACATATTGCTAATACACTGGATTGAAATGAATCATTCAGGTAGTGGATTTTGCAGCAGCACCACCCACTGGTCATTCTGAAAGGTCTCTGATTACGTGGATGAAACCACCCAGTTTATAAATCAGCTTCTTTTGGAACAGTGTGAAGTAGCCTTAGGTCATTTGCTACATCCTGACTCACAGCATTGAGTAACAAGTGTTGTGCGCCAGAAAAGTCCTGAAAAAAAGTACTGAATGTCATCTGTGACTAACTGACCAAGAGAGAGCAACAATGGCAGTATTTATGTGCGAGTAGAAAGAAGAATTTTGGCTTGATAAAGCATTTCAGTGAGCAGGAACAGAGCTCAAAGTCAATTATTAAAAGGGAGAAAAAGCAAAGACGTGTGCGGATTTGTCTCTTTTTGAAATATTGGGATCATTTTGTAAAAGGGTATTACAATTTCTGATAGGATTGGGTCCAGCTGTAATGGTGTTTTTTAGGGAAATTCAAGGTTGAGTCAACTAATATTCTCACTCTGGTTATATTAAAACTTCTGTTGGCCGGACCTTCCTATCAGCGCTTCCTGTTCAAGGCTGCTGTCTCCCCAGTCACTGTTATGCAGGTGTTACATCAGCTCATTTGTAACTGTGGTACAAGGAAAAATGAACGCCCCAATTGTGATTTGCACAAAAGGAGATCAGCGTGCAGTGTTCAGGAAGAGCGTAAACAGAAGCGTTTGGATATCTGAAAACAATTTGGACTGACACTCTAAGGAAGATGAAAGTTTCTTAGGGAGAATCGTTACTGGTGACGAGACACGAATTCATCACTACGAGACTGAGAGTAAAAGGCAGAGTATGGAACGGAAACATCCTCAATCGAAGACCAAGGAAAAAGTTTAAAAGTCAACCAGCAGCTGGAAAATTGATGCCTAAACCTTTCTAGGATTCTCAAGAGCCAGTATTGGAACATTATCAGGAAAAAAGGTTCAATAATCAACATTAGATGCCGAGATGCTTATTGAAGAGCTGAAGCCTTAATTTCAGATTAAATGCAGAGGACTGCTATCCAGGGACGTTGCGATCTTGTATGACGATGCACATCTGCACACTTCTGCTCACACTGTCGACACTGGAAAAACTTTTGTTTTTCAAACATTTTGAGATGTTAAAGCATCCTCCCTATAATCCTGATCGCATTTCATCGGACTTTCTCCTGTTTGGTCCCCTGAAAGCAGCCCTACGAGGACCAAGATTCACTTCTGATGAAGAAATGAAAACAGCGGTGCACTCTTGTCTCGCAGCTCAGCCTAAAACATTTTTTAATAGGGGAATACGAAATCTTGTTGACAGATGGACAAAGTGTAATCAAAAGCAAGATTATCTTGGAAAATGATGTATTTGGCTTTTGTAAAAAGTGAATTAAATTCTACAGCCAGAGTGAGGATAATTTTTGACTCACCTTGTAGCAAATGCTTAAATCCAACAGATGCTCATGAAGTTAAATAGTTATTGTGAACACCTGGCCATCACAGTGTTAAACCATGAATGTTCAACCAGCCATTGGGAAATTGATCAGTTTACTCAAGCTTGGCGGCTGCAGGAGGTTCAAAATCTGATTTACGCTCTGAATAGCAGCAGGGGTAGTTAGCATAGCATAATGCCCTTTAATCCACCCTGCTGGAAATTTTAATGAAGGTCAATCTTATTAACCCACCACAGACATGCTGAAATACTTCTATACTGCTGTTCCAGCAGGGGGGGCCAAAGTTGATCTCCAAGTGAAAGGAACAACCTGAATACCTTACCCGGTGAGCCAGAAGGACAAAAAGTCTATAGCCCTAAGTTAGAGAAGTATTTATTTCTTTTTTTTTTTTGACTCTTGGGCTTTTAAAATGAACATCTGTAGGGGGAATAGAAAAAAAAGGTACAGGCATAAAAGCATCATTATTATTCTTATTATTTTAAATAGAATGAAAGAAATACAGGATTTAAAAAGGGCAAGTCTGAAAAGCTGACCTTTGATTCGATTAAGCTTCCCCACGGTTCAATGGCTTTTGAATGAAAACTGTAGCAAAATGAAGATTAATTCCTTCCTCCATTTATTTACACATTACGAATAGATGAAAGTTCATATCAATGATGTGAAACAAAAAGTAACACGACACATTCTCCATTCTATTTTAAAGATATTTTAATATACAACATCATATTCACACTGTAGACTATTTACAAAATAAACAAGTGGCACAAATTAATGACTTTCTTTTGCAAGGATACTTGGGGGGGTGGGGGGGGAGAAAAAAAAAAAGATAAATATAAATGTCAACATCTTTAGAAATGTTAAAATTGTGTATTTAGTAGCTTCCACGACCCTCTCTATTAAAAAGTGCTGTCCTTTTCAGCAAGGCATGAGAGATTTATTTATATATAGATATAGATAGAATTATTTATTTCTCCAAAAAAAGAAATCTACACCAAAACCTGAATTATTTGCTGGGTTTGTTTTCTTTTTAATTGACATTCAACAACAGCATAGCAATTGGTCCAGAAACCTGCTTCCGAATATGACCATTTCATACTATACAAACACACAAACTGGACAATTCCAAAGGAGAGACTTTGGGGAGTTCACAGCAGAGACTGAGATGCAGCATCCGGAGCCAGGCAAGGAAACCTGAGGTGTGCAAGGGACAAGGTTTTAAATCTGCTCCCATTTGCAAAAAAAGTTTGACCAATCCTGACTACATATGCAGAACATTTAAACAATCCCAACAATTTATGCAGAAAATTTGACCAACCAAAGTGCGTTATTATTTGAACAATCCCTCCCCATTTATGCACACCAACCTGACCTACCTCGCCCACTAGTACAGAAAAAGTGACCAATCCTTTCCACATAGGCAGAACATTTAACTAATCCCGCTCACTCTTGCAAATTTAACAAATCCCCATCACTAATGCGGAAAATTTAACAAATCAGGCCTACCATTGCAGAAAATTTAATCAATCTCACCCACTATCTGCACACACTTGCAGAACGTTTGTTCAAGCTCACGTGCTGTACTAATCTCACTAACTCCTGCAGAAAGTGTAATGATCCTGTCTGCTCCCTCAGAAAGATTGATCAATCGTGTTTGTTCTTGTAAAAGGTTTGACTAATCCCGCTCACTCCCACACAAGGTCTGATCGATCCCACCTGCTCCTGGATAAAGTCTGACTGATCTCGCAGGAAGCTGAATAAATCCTGCTTACTTCAAGATAAATCCTGCTCAATGCTGCTACAAGTTCATTCCCATCTCACACTGCATGACCTCTTCTAATGACTCTAGTTGTTAATGAGGGAGTGTGATAAACACACACACACAATCAGCCATTAAAGTCAAATATGTTCCTATGTTAATAAACCGAGCATTTCTGTCAGCCCACTGACTTTTTTTTTTGGGTCCCTTGATGTCTCTGTCCCGATGCACACCTCTAGTACTACTGGACCGGTGGGACATGGGCTTGTTTAACAGAAAAAGTTTGTTTATTTCTGTATGCGAGAGGAAAGTCTCAGGAAGGCTGAAGAAACAGGAGAGACATAACTATAAAGGTCACATGCCAATCCTGAACCAGACACCGAGTTAATTCAGTTGTATGCCTAAGGCTTGGACCTCTGTAAGACCTGAACACGACGAGACAGGGCTGCACGTAGACGTACGTACTCTCAGCGGACAAAGCATGTAGTGCCCTCAGAAGCTACACATAGCACAGAAAATGAGCGCTAACAGAGCAAACGGTGACTGCTTATCCACACATACACACGGCCTCACTCGTTCTTTCCTCCGTGTTATTAGTGAGTGTTAGAAAGTCATGATCTCTCTGCTGTGGCCACATATGCAGTCAGATGCTGAGTTGCATATGCACAAGTGTGCCATCCACTGAGTCACAATATTAGCACAGACCAGCCACAGCTACACCTCATGAACAAGCACACACACACATCGTTTCTTTCATCCTGTTTGTGCACTGACAAACATACATGTGGTAAATTAAAATCCCACACATTTCCTGTACATGTGTGCTTGTGTTTGACCTTTGCATCAAGTCACACTTGAATGTACAGAGAAACTTTCCCCTTATCGAAAGCGCTTCTAAAAATCGCCGTCGAACCGACTGAACCTTTCACGGAGCATAAACGCTTCGTCAACTTTAAAGCTTATTGCGGGAACATTTCTGGCAACCCCTCATAAGCAGCTGTGATCATTCATGTAAAGCACACAATGTTAGATACATTAGAAACCTGAAAACATGTTTCACGGCCCCTCGATAATAATCAGCAGGCGCTTATTCATAACAAGCTACTCTTGATGATCTTTTTGACACAAGGAGTCCTGTCCGTAACTGCTCTGAGATCGGTAATAATGGCTAGCTGTGCTGTTTAGGCAAATTCAAGAGGCACGAAAGGAAACGCCAAAGCCACGCCAAAGCTCATGTCCCCACACACCCGCCCACACACACACACACACACAGTAGTCTTAGTATACTCTTGTTAAGTAGGACATGTGTTAAGCTTTTAAAACTTATGACTGATGAGACCCCTGTCTGGACAGACTTTCCGATTTGAGACGAGAATGGCAAACAGGAAACACTTAGGATTAAAGAGGGGAGAGAAAATAACAAGCTGCGGGTTTGTAACACAAAACAAAGTGCTCGAGGTTTCCTGCCAAAGTGTGGATTTCAGCATAATCAGGGATGCTAATAAATAAAAAGCGCTCATTAGCTATGTTAAAAGAACGACAGGGGGAGTGTGTGTGTGTGTGTGTGGGGATACAGATAACGAGCTGTCGTCCTCATCAGGAGAACATGGATTCGATCATGTTTGTGCTGACTGGACGAGGTGGGAGAGTCAAACTAAAATATGATATAAATATCCTTATTAAAACACAAACACATTGAGGGGAATCTTCTGTTTTCTTTCAGCAAGCACACACGTACAGACACACAAAACAAATAAAAGCAACACACACTCATGGGCCTGCCCTTTTGTACTTACATATGGCACCACAGCAATCTGTAATTGTCCATCATCAACATTTTGTAACCCTGAACACTCAACGAGTACCATATTCAGTTTTGTTGATTTAAAAAAAAAAAAAAATTAATTTCCTCCCCAAAGCTTGGTGAATTGTTCAGTTGCCAGCGTAAAGTGCAATAGTGCTTGGTTTTAAATGTCCTATTTAATGATCCTGGCTCAAGAACGGTTTTCTTCCAATGAATCCCCTCGGACTTTTCACAGCGCTTTGAAAATGTGTGCTTTATCCAAATGATCTCACGCTGAAAGTGACCTTGAGCATGACAAATTCTCTCTCGCTTTCTACAAAAGCGTTAAAGCACCACTTGACAGCTAAAGAACGTCCAAAAAAAAAAAAACTTAACTGTCCGAATTAAAACTTTCCTCTGTCGTGTGGTGCTTAAATGCTCGCACTTTAAAAATGCACAACCTGAGACCACTGGGTTGATAATACAGCATTTGGTTCAGCACACTTCTTCAAGGCCCCGCCGTGGTGCTGGTTGGGTCTGGGGATCCGTGCTTGAAGCTTGGTGACGTGATGGTGAACGCTAAGGTTAGTCTGACTTGTACGGCGTGGACTTCGTCGGCATGAACAGGCTCTCCTCGTACACCTTGAGAATGGCCTCACACACAAACTTGAACTGGCTCTGAGAGGAGGGAAGGGAAAAAAAAAAAAAAAAAGTACATGTTCAGAATAGCATACACGGGAGACTCCGCTGTGAGCAGCTTAAGACTGTTACACTTGAGCCGCCATGCATGACGGAAGCATATGAATCTGTCAGTATCGATGAATGGAAGGAAGAGAAAATGACAATACAGAATATGATTTGTATTATATGATAGTATTCGTGTAAGTAAGCACTTTAGCTCTGGAATATTAACTCTGTTCCTTTTCCCTTGTCTAATTAGTGCCCTCCCATGCTTCATGCCTTAAGGGCAGGCGGCTTTCATTAAGGCATTGCATAGCATAACCAAATTAGCCCTGCTACTGCTGCTCCATTAACATACTCGACCATATGCTCTACAGAAGTGACTGAGTGGGCCTCGGTTCTGCTTAGCAAGTCAAACTTATAATAAGCAGAAGCTAAATTAACCGAAGATGTGCGAAACTTCTCTCTCAATGAAGCTTAGTGTCTTTCTTTCATGTAGAATTTATTTAACATTAAAAAAAATTATATTTTAAATTATGAGAGTGTTCATACCCTCACAGCTTTGGAGTTAAAAAAAAAAGAAAGAAATCAGATAATTGAGAGGCGCTCCATAAGCCATGGTGCAAAAGAGAACTCACAGGGGTCTGGATCATCATGGCTCGCTGGTCCCTCATGGTTCTTACGATGTCCAATGGATACACAGGCTGACTGCACTCCATTAGACATATTGCTGTCTCCATGGTGATGAGCACTCCCGTCCGGCCTATCCCAGCACTGGGCAGAGAGACGGGAGGGGCAGAGGGAGAACGTGTGAGAGAGAGAGAAAGAGGCAGGAAGGAGGGGCAAAGGGGCACAGTAAAAAAAAAAAAGAAAGAGAGAAAAAGAGAGACAGAGACTGAATGAAAGACCCAAACAAAGAGATTAGACATTGCAGTTCAGCCACATGGGCTCTGATAAAGGACTGAAAAAAAGTCCAATATTTGGCAAGAAATAATTGTATAGATCTACAGAGCTGCTTTAGATGACCTCCCACATTCTCACTCGTAGAAATAATCGGCATATGAATAATCACTTCCTTTACCTGCAGTGAACGACCACGGGCTCGTCTTTTCTCGCTCTTTTACTTCGCACCAACGCAACAAAGTCCAGGAAGTCAGTCGAGTCATCGGGCACACCGTGATCAGGCCAGGCCAGATACTGGATCTGGGTCAGCTCCCTGCTTTCTTCGGTCTAAAGCAACGATAATCAATAATTCACACAGTTTAAGAGATAAAGTTCATGGGAAAACAAACAATTTTACCAGCAAAATCAAATTTTTCTGTCCTTAATACATTTTTTTTTTACCTCCATGTGAGTGAGGGTCATGTCTCGAACCAAGAACGCAGAGTTTCCCTCCTCAGTTTCACAGGAAACCTGGAAGGCACCGTATGTGGCGCTACCTGAGGGATTGGGCCAGTACTGATGACATTTCACCTGTAAGAACATAGCAGGATTAGTCAGTACCTCTAGAAAGTGGCTGTAAATGCAATACCTTTTATAAAGAAGAAATACAGTGGTGTGAAAAACTATTTGCCCCCTTCCTGATTTCTTATTCTTTTGCATGTTTGTCACACAAAATGTTTCT
>JAOVVB010000049.1:8785471-8811601 GCA_028570985.1 Heterobranchus longifilis
ACTAATTAGACTATTAGATTTGAATCTTTTTTAATGAACAGAGACAAAGATAAATCTTACCGTTAGCAAGTCTGTCTCTTTTTTTCTTTAGTTAATTTTTGGAGGACATCTTAATGTCAAAAGCAGTACAGGAAAACGGTTTCAAAAATCATCACACTGTAGAATGATCTGCACCGCCCATGCCCCCACATCGGTTGCTAACTGAAGATGTTCTGTTCATTAAGTGAGATAGCCACCACACTGTGGCTGCACTCTTTAGCCTTTCTTAGCTGGTCTCTTGGAGCTCACCACACTGAGAAAACACTGATCTGTTCCATTTCTCATTTGTCCAAAAAACCCAATAATGACTTGGACGTTAATGGGTCTTGTTGCTGTGGCAACACGCAGGACTTTGGCAGAAACAAGCCTGGGACCACTTGCCCACCAGACAGACGATTTCTCCTCTGATCCTGAAGTTGTTAAAAAAGAGAGACCCTGATTGCCTAGTCATTAACGTAATCCAGGAGCAGCTCTAAATCTAAGTGCACACTGGCCATGGATAATTGTCAGTTCTCTCTGTCTGGCTGTATCTCCACTTGCTCGGCCACCATAGTCCTGGTGGCTTCTTTGTTCCCCATTCCCCTAGATAAACTTCATCTCAATGAGTTAAGCCAGAAAGTGCCACTCCACCTAGCCAGCTTTTAAGAGGGCACTTTTGAGGCACACAGCATTTAGCATTGAGGTTTCCAGACTCACTGCTCATACGCACAGCCCTAGGGAGGAATGTTACCAGCTGTTCAGGAGCTTAATTTGCAAGTTTGTGTGTTGTTGTGGGGTATGCACACATCTGTGTATAGCCTTTGGAGTTTTTCTCTCTGGAAGTTGAGACTAATGAACCCACAGCAGTAGATTTACTGTTGTGGAGAAACTAAGTCGAAATTTCTGTGCTAGTGTTGAGGTGTATGCACATGTGGGTGTAAGTATTTATCTATTACCTGAGCCAAGTTTTCTCTCTGAGCAGCTGGCACTCCTTTACTTGGCTAGCTCGTTCCAGCTTTGACTACAATAGAGGAATCATCTGAGGCTCCATATCATCCTCATTGAAAATCTGTGCAGTATCTGATTTTCGTCCATTGTGCCATGCCCTTGCTCTTTTAGTACCAGTCTCCCTTTGTACAGTAGATTCTAATCTGAAGATTTGATTTGAGCTGTGTGTTAAAAAAAAAAAAAAGAAAAATCATAAAAAATGTTGACTGCAGTGCCCTGGCCTCATTTGTCTGAGTAGTTACCAGCTGTTGTGTGAAATTGATTGGGGGTATAATGGTTGATTTTGTAATTAATGGAGCCACTAATTTCCTATCGATTTCCCCATTAAATAAAAAAAGACAGATGCATTCTGATACATTTTATCCAGTGTGTTCTGTCGCTGTCTTTAAAATACGTCAGGATAATAATGCTCAACATTATCATTTGACTCATCATGAACCATAGACCGGACCTGTGATTCGAATAGCAAATACTGTACCGATATTTTGCAGGTTTGATCATCTGCATTGTACACATGATGTCCAAGCTGTATTAGTCTTTTATAAATGTCAGCTTAGTATCAATAGACTCCATACAAGAGTGCATGATGATGTTCCTGAAAGGGGGCCATTTGAAAATTAAGTGTATGTAGAGAGGGAAATATGTTCTTAGCTCCCATAATAGCCCACATATGGAAAGCCTGAGGGTTAATTTTATCCTCAGTGTCTTTAGCCCATAGTTTTATTCAGGCATGATTATTGTTCCCATTAAGGCCTATCTGCTGTGACACATGGAGAGCAGAGCACTTAGCACTTGGCAGTTCTTTACTTTCTGTGTAGAGATTGACAGGCAGCTTCCTTCTGAGTGAGCTGCTAACTGCAACGGCATAATGTGGCTGCAGTAGAAATGCAGGAGTGTTGAATAAAGATGGGGATGTCATGCCTCGCCTTGCATCTAATAAGATCAGCCCTGATATTAAAACTCCTCCACATCAAAGTGCATCCTATACACACAGCACCTCTGGTCTTTAAGGACTTTTAAATATCAATTTATATAAAGAATTTTAAAGCTAAGATATCATGTTATGTCATGAGCTGTATAACACCCTTCCTCCTCCCCAAGCAGTTTTTTTTTTATCTGTACTGAAAACATTTATTTAAAGGTGTAAGTAATGTCAGATATGCTTTTTCTGCCATGTGTTTAGCCACATTTACTTTACTGCAACATGGGCCAAAAAAAAAAATTTTTTTTACTAGTGGAAAAAAGTGTTGACTAAGGGTCTCCAGTAAAGTCTTCCTGAAGTTATATATTTGAGAGCAATAATAATTCATCAGCTTTTCTACGTGCAAAGAGCTTTGCTGCATGGGCTGTTAGAGAAGATGTGGTGGAAGCATTCCAGCTTCGCTTGGCTTGCATTACCCAATTACCCAGTATTTATTGAGCGTTAAATTAAGTATTTCTGCTATTGCACATTTTATTCCATTATTAAAAGGTCAGAGTCTGGTATTAATGATATGGCTGATCAGTGTATAAATATAGCAGTATAACAGTACGAAGTCATGGTTCGGTACACACCTCTGTTTTGAAGTCACAGTTCGGTACGTTTTCAGTACAGTGAAGTGAAAAAAAGGCATGATTTTTTAAAAAAATATGAATTACACTTTTAAGTATATAAACCTGCACAAACATGTAAATAGCAGAAAACTGGTCATAGTTTCCTGAACACTCGAATGCCTAAAAAGCCACATTTAAAAAGGAAAAAAAAAAATCATACCTTTAGATATGTCTAGATAATTTATTGATTACATTGTTTAAGAATAGTAACAGCACTGTCTATATCAAATAGTGCAAACAATGGTTCTTTTAAATAAGGCTCATTTAAAGGATATTTTTAAATAACATTATTAACACTATTTGCTTCTGGTGATAGTACAATTACTATTTTCACACAACTCCGTGAACAGTTTATTCACAACAGAGTAAACGGAGAGCATGAAATGAAATACCTAAACAACAGAAGGCATCTTAGGGTATTACTCCCAAAATTTTTTTTGCTGTTCACAATATCAGAAATTACAATGTATATACAAATATAAGCTTTAGATTAATAAACATACAGAGATATTTATTAATTTTATCATTCGTTCATTCATTCATTCATTTATTAATCTCCTATATCGCTAATCCTATACAGGGTCACGGGGGTCTAGAGCCTATTCCAGCGACCTTTGGGCACAAGGCAGGGTACACTCTGGACAGGGTGCCAATCAATTAAAGGGCATGCACACACACACACACACACACACACACACACACACACATATACACACACACACATACACACAAATACACACACACACATACACACATACACACACACACATACGCACACACACATAGGAATACCTCTACACCTACAAAATCAAGCAATTATCTAGTCAGCCAATCATATAATTCATGCAGATATAAGACTGCAGCTTTGGGTGAAATTAAAATTTTCCCACACACGAGGAGTTCAGTGTTCTTCAGGGGCCTTCCCAGTCACTGGATCTGAATCCAGTAGAACACTTTTGGGATGAAAAATGTGCAGGAACTGCATGATGCGAATCTTAATACGGGCCAGAATCTGAAAATAATGTTTCCGACATCTTGCGGAATCCATGCCACAAGATTCCTGAGGCTTTTTACAGGGGAAATGAAGGCCCTATCCAGCATTAGCAAACTGCTAATAAAGTGCTCTGTGATACGCTTGAAATACACACATTATATTTGTCCTAAAAAAGGTACCTGGCAAACACCCTGTCCTTGACTCCCTTCTCCTTGCCGTACTGCACAGATTGCGCTTCAGTCCTTCCGCTGTAAAGAAAAATAATCGGTCAATATTGTTTTTAGCATGTAGTCCATTACTGTCGCACAGCAGAAAAGCATTTTTCTGTACTTTGAAAGGCCACTGAGACTTCACAAATCTAAAGTGTTTACACTGTAGTGATAGCCACCATTTAAATCCTGATGGATTTGAAAAGCACAGCAAAGTGAATGACATTTTTAAAAGGATGCTTTATTCAAAGCATTCCCCTGAACCAAATAAAAATCTGCTTAAAAGCATCATCAATATTTTAGGTGTTTATCCTAAGAACCAAAACTAGAGGGGCTACAACAGGGGGGGGCTCAAGCGTTCTGAGAGCATAGAGTAGAAACATGAAAATATATATATATTTTTTCCTGGTATTACGTGCAGTGAAGGCAATAATTCAGGTTCCTCTTACGAGTAGCGGAACTTTGATCCCAAGCTGAAGTAATGTGAGAAGAAATTCTTCTGAGGAGGTACGGGCTGGTCCAGCCGAAAGAAGGTGTGATGCTCCACGCACGTCTTCCAGAGGTTCTTGCAAGATCTGTAGCTCACCATGTTGAAGCCCAGTAATGTCTCTCGCGTCTCGTTCTGAAATTAGGACACACACAGTAGATGAGGAGATGAAGGAGGTAGGGGTGTAATGAAAACTCAGCATCTATATAGCTCTATAGCAATCCAAATATCCATGTCTGATATTCATCTGTATTTAGATTAAAACCTGAAGTGGATGTGGTGTAAACCTATTTCCTCCCACAGAGATATTAAAACACAATATAAAACAAACAAACAAAAAAATCACTCAGGCAGCTGTTATTTTTCTTTATTTCTCAACAATATCTTTTAACCAATTTACCTGTCTAATCGTTTAATTGAAAAACGAGGGGTGTTCGAGTCAAGACATTTTGGTTGCGCTCAATAACAGACAAATCTCACTCTATTTCTCTATATAATCCCCTGCTACACTAATGCACTTATTCCAGTGTTTCACTAGTGCTAGTCCGTCAAGGTATAAAGTTTTCTCAGTAAGCCATATTTATGATTGCCCTGCCTGCTTCATGTTTAAACCCCTGGCCTCCCAGGAACTCTGGCCCAAACATGTGGAAATGGCTCGGAGTTTTACAACATTCCGTAAAACTTTTTGCACCGTTCAAATGTTTTACTGTGGCTAAGACTCTCATCACTGATTTGAACGGCAACAAGGCCTACTAAGGATGAATGGAAGCTGTATAAATGAAATGCATCACAATTTTACATTATTACAAATTACAATCGAGTTAAATAATGAGGAATTTCTTTGTGCTGCACATGCATAAATGTAAAAACCTCCTTCGATGCATTATGGCATATAACTAGATACATGTCTTATGTCTTTTGTCTTATGCAAAGGTTTAGGCACCCCTTAAAAATAAATGATTTAGGTGATTTTTTTTTTATTGAAAAGATGTTAACGCAGTCTCTCTTGGAAATAGAAATAAATGCACAATATTTTCAGCAAACATTGATGCATAGTTACTTATGTCATAAATTGAACAAACATGAAAAAAATTAAAAATAAAAACACTGTGCAAAAGTTTGGGCACCCTATGAGTTCCAGAGTCTCAGATTATTTTTACAGGGTTTAAATCCTTAATCAGCTCGTTAGATCTGATGCATGGCAACAGCTGTGATTAATAAATGCCAATTTCAAAGCTTTACAAATACTTTGACTCTTCAATAGACTCTAGACAATATAGTCTTCCATAGGGTGACTGTGTAGTCATTTTTTACAGTATATTGCACTAGGGTTCCTTCACCTTCTGCTTTTTTAGGCTTTATAAACCCGTACAGATATTTTCACTGTGGGAGCCGGTGATTGTGGCTATATTTGTATGTGCATGTGATAAAATTTCAAGTGTTAACAAAAAATTAATTAATTAATTAAAAAAGTAGGTGCATCTTCTAGTACAAGGTATATGAAAATATATTAAGGACCAAGAATCAGGCCTAAAGAATAGTTTATTCATTTAAAAAAGTGTGCATTGTTTGCCATTTTTCTCCAACGTGACGGCAAACATTTTCATGTGATTCAAAACACCCAAAACAACATTTCCATCGTTCTGTGGTGAAACTATGAGCCAGCCTCTGTGTGTCACTTTTAGCAGCAGCCTCGCTCCGCTGTCAACACGCTCCTCCATTTAGAGCACTGACTCTGCTCTTGCACGACCTATTAAATTTGGAGCTCTGGTCTTTGCGGCTCCATTAAGCACTGGGGATTACTGTAGGGGTGGAAAAAAAAAAAAACATTTCTGTGCAGTTTAAGGGTCTGTAAATCACAGTGCTGTGACCCGTGTCCAAACACACACCTAGACAGAGGCTCAAGGATGGAGGTGATTGGGGGTTGGGGAAAAAAAAAAATAACAATTGGGTCTCCTCAACCACACCAAGCCATCTGGCTATGAATTATGGATCATAACACTATTGAGTCCTGCTTTAAAGACAAGTGCAGAAGGAAGGGGAAGGATAGGATAGGAAAGGAAAGGTCGTGTGCATTATTCACACTCCTCGGGTACTTGCGTAGCCCTGGGTGCGTGTCGTTTTGAGGGTTGAGGTGCTGGCACGTGGGGCTCTGGCGAAGTGCACATATAAAGTGCATTATCTGTTCTTCATAATTAATAGGCCATAAACAAGCACGCAATTCTCTCTCTCGCTTTACAACGCTGCTGACGGCAGGAAAGCAATTGTGTCTCACGCGAGTGGTGCTGTGGGGTCGATTAGTTGTACTATGCGATGCTGATGGTTCAAGAAAGCACTTCATTAAAGATGATTACTGCTGATAAGTGTGATTGCTAGGCTGTTACGTTCCAAAAGTGGTATCAGGGTGAAAGATAACGTTCTGACGAATGGTCACATTCTCGCTGAAATGATGATGCTTTCCAGTCACGGGACAAGGTCATTGTGAAAGAAAAAAACAAATTAGATGTAAAGACAAATCATTCTCTTACTTTATATATGCACAAGATCTGGCAAGAGTAGGAAATGCTCATTTTATTGTGCTTTGATATTGTGATATAAGATTGCTGTGCATATTATAAAAACAATCCTAAATATCCTAAGTTTAGTTTTTAGCCAAAGAAACCAGTAAGGCTTCTAAACTTACCACTTCTTTTCTCAGCTGGATGAAAAACTGTTTGCATTTAAATGAGATTTTCACAATTTTCAGCCTGAAAATGAAAAAAAAAAAAAAAACAAGGGAAAAACAATTAAAACACACACGCACACAGAAAAACTGTTACAATACCAGAATAGCAACAGCAGTAAATCACATGATCCAAGTTGCTCAAAATTTCCTGATGCCTCCTGACCCATTTAACTTCCCCTCCCCTTCTGAAAGCGCTCCTATTAAAGCCTGACTCACAGTGAGGCTAAATATACACTGCATTATGAGGACATGCACACGCATACAGTGGGGCAAACACACGATTGAAACTAAAAGGTGCCCACACCTGCATTACGAACTTCTGCTGACTGACACACACACAAACACACACGCAGACTCAGGCCTGTGAAGCTGAAGTTCCTGCTTTAGTGCAATGAGGATGCCAAGATCTTCACATTTCACAAAAGCACAATGACGCTGAGAGCTGCATGTCGGATAACTTCGATCAGATGTGACGGAGTGATTGTGTGAATGTTAGAATGCCTGTTTTTTTTTTTTTGGTCCTTCATTGAGATAATTTTTAAACCATATGCAAGCAAGTGCATATTAATGTCAATCTGTTGACCCTTATACAAGCATCTTCCTTGGAAGCTTTAGCAAGTGCGTCATAAAAAGGAAAAAAAATCAATCATGCACGTTGTACAGTATGTTTGTGCATGAGAAGAGTTTGAGATGAGAATTAGCAGTCATGTGGCGAGAATTTGAGTGCCGGACGTTTTCGACCTAGCTCGACCCGGCCAGCAGGAGGCCAGAGATTTTTGAGCGAACAGGAGACTCAGAGCTGCAGAAAGCATGGAGCGCAAGAGATTTACGGACAGCAGACGGTTAAATGCTCATGCAGCAGAAAGGTTTATAATCTCACGACGGCTGTTTGCGCTTCTGCATTTTCGAATGGTAAATATTGAAACAGGAGTGCCTCGAGGCTGGCACCAACACGGTGGTGCTTTGCAAATCGACAAACAGGTTGAGAAACATTTACTAACAGAGATGTCAGGAAAAGGGGGAAAATTAAATCGGTAATCTAGTACTAATACAGTTCTAATACTAGTGTTCAGTTACTGAAACAGAGGAAGCACTTACCAAGGAAAGTAGTTGATTCGTACCCTGTTCTTGAAAATGCCGATTCCAGATGACATGATTCCGATGAAAATGTCAGTGTTGCTTTGATCCTGCAATCGTGAATCATGCGAGAACAGACAGATACAAATGATCATTAATGACCGTGCATTCAAACACCAGACAGGTCCTCTCACTACACCGTAATCACACACGCACTCCTGGATTTCTGATTAGCTGCTTTACAATTCAATACATTTTTTGCCAGTTTTTCAGTTAGTCTCTATTAGGAAGAATTGATTCAGAAAAATGTATTCAGTAAGGCATCATGATTCTTCTTGTAGCTTTCAAATGTAATATATAATTGTAATTTATAAATGTAATTTATATATGCTTGCATTTGAGGTTGTCAAATGTTTTTTTCTTTATAAACCAACAGGCAACGTGCTCTAACCTATTCGCACTCGTGTGGTAGGAGCAAAATATTTGACAACATACAAATCAGACAAAATAATTGGGAATCTCCAGATAATCTATTAAACAAACATTTTTAATGAAAGATAATGCAAACTTAAAATACCATCAAATATTCCCTTGAAAATGTTGAAAAAAATTTTTGATTAATGTTTACTGACAATGTAAATATAATGGTCAATTATCTGACTGTTTGATCACGTATAAGCAGTAGCGATAGGAATCATCAGGGACCTGGCGATAAGATATATCAGTTTGGATTGCCATTCTGTAAATTTCACGATTTTATAAATATCCCGATTCGATTTCATTTAGTTTTTCCAGATTTTGTAATAATTCTAAACAAACTTGCAAATAATTTCCTCCTACAACACAGGTTGTTGTGCTGCCCGCCAATGTGCGAATACATTACAGCACACCAACTGTAGGATTAATATTTTACCACCTCAAATGCAAACATATATAAATGAAAAATAATAATATTGGAGCGGCTCCCAAGTAGAAAAATGTGTTTCCAGTCTAAATTTGACAATAAAACATTGGTCTGGTGATGATTTAGCCCAATTCCATATTCCAAGTTGCTTCCCAATAGTTTCTAACACTACATGTTATGGGAAAGGACACTGATACCCTAAAACAGCTTAAATTAGTTTGTTTCAAAATATGTGCGACACACTTAGAGATTCTGGTAATAACTTCTTGGTTTCCAGCAGGAATAACTTTGTCAAAATGTTGTAATGACCTTAATCCAACAGCGTTAAGGTTGTTCCTTTGATTAAATAACACAGGACCAACGTTGACTACATGACGTTTGAACAATGTTAATAATATAAAAAGACACCAACACAACGTTGCAAACACCACTTAGAAAAATTCTGTTTGTGTGGTTGGACTGGTAGCTTCATCCCAGACGTGTCAAAGGCATTCCCTCTGGACTTACCAGTAGGCAGCGTTAACATCAACTTATGTCATACTGTAAGGTTAATATATCTTCATTTGATTACTAGATCATCATTAGGTGAAAAGATGGATTGCTAATCAAATTGGACATGATGAGAAGTGATGGAGGAAAACTGTTTAACTGGGTTAAAGACTTTTTAAGCTGAAGAACTATTCAGGTAAAGATAGGCTAAATATCAAACCACTGTAAGGTAGAAAATGGGACTCACCAAACAATGCGTGATCTCTGAAATGCTTACAGAATAATGGGGGGAGCTGTTGTCCTGCTTAAGAAGAGGACTTTTGTCAAACTACCCGTTATTACACCAGCAGACGAACTCAAGCTTGCCTCAAAGAGTCCAGGTTTTGGAAATACGTCAAGACAAGAACCCTGCCGACCAGGATGAGTGTGTGCGTTCTCGGTGATACCACCTCAGAACCAAAATGCACATGATGAGAATTGGAGCGAACCTGTTTAATTGGGTTAAAGTCTTTCCTGAACTAATGTAACCTCAGGCAGCTTCATCAACCTTTATGTCAGGTAATAATATTTTGTGGACGTGCGTGGAAGGAGCTGTGGGTAAACCTCTAGCGTCCAATATTAGATTCAGCATGTATTTAAACCTGAATGGGTGGTGAGAGCGCCGCTTGCTTCGACCTCTAATTAACATCCTGCTTAGGCTAGTAATGCAGATATAACGCTTTGTTAAACAACGAGCACGACAAGATAACGTCCGGAAACTGCAATATACCAAAACATTATCCTGCAAAGCAGCCCAAAGGGAAAGACCCGCTTATCGTCTGAGATCTGTTCTGTGAAACCGATGCGGTTTGAAGGTTGTGTAAGCACCATATAACAGTACAGAAATTTGGGAACGATGATGCATTTTGTGGTAATATTTCTAATGGAAAATTAAAGAGGGGTAATGATACAACACTACGAGGCACACGCTGAAGGTGGAAAGCTGTTGTGTCTGTCCCAATCTCTGATCGGAATTCTCTGAAACTTAAGGGACCACGGATCTGGTAAAACGCTGTGCGAACAGATGTTACGTAACACAAATGCTACAGAAAAAAGTTCACAAAAAATAATTCACTGTTTTGAGCTTGGATTTGCAATGTTACGTTGGGGTAATTAAATCAATGTTTTATCAACAACATTTTCTCAAGTCATTCCAACTTACAAAAAAAAAAAAAAAAACTTTGTCCTGACTTGCAATATCATTACAGCGATATGACACTGATCATCCAGCATTAGGCTTCCTGCTGGGCTGGTGCTGTATTTTTCATGACAGTAGTGAGAAATCAGTAGTGGTCTGTGGCTCTAATGTGACTGGAGGCGTTTCTACATTTTAACAACATTAATGGGAAAAATTTAATCATCAATCTCAGATATACTGTCAGTGATAGTCAGTTTACACGGTTAACGCTCTTCTCTCCCTTACCGTCTCCCAGGTATGCTCAGTCTGACATTAATGATAATATAGACTTTGCAGAGATAGCGAATGTTTGAAGATCCAGAGCACAATGTGGTTAAGTGAAACCGATTCAGCCCGACTAATTAGATTTCTACGAGATAAAGTGTATGATGCCATTTGCAGTAATGTTAACATGAACGAACATTGAAGCATGGGTAGATGATCTGTTTGAGCTGGACAGACTAAAGTAACACTGCATCTCTCTCTGTACACAGAGATAAAGCAGAGGTATCATACCATTGGCACTATGGGTAATGTAGGAATCTTGTATTAATTATACAAAATCACATAGATTAATTATACAAAATTGATTCAGCATGGACTTTTTGTTTTGCTTTATTGCTTAAAATTTTTGCCTTATACCCATTCCATCACACTGCTCTTTGGCCTAAATTATCAGCAGTATGACATATAGTTTTCCAAATGTTTAAAAATATCTCCAGACTATTGAAGTTATAATGCCAGTGAGTAAGCACTGAGACCTTTTTGTCCAGCTAAAGTTGATTCTGATTGGAGTTTAGCTGACACAAAAAAACAACCCTGTCCTCCATATTTTCCCCACTAAAGTCTTCCTTGTTCGTGCAAATTCTCTTGTTCTTCAGTAATCTGTAAAGCACAACCTGCCAAGAGTCTGAAGAACACGGAACCATCTGATAAAGGCATGATAAAAGACCTCCTCCTTCCAGAAGAGGTCCCTGATGACACACTTCAGATGCAGCACTTCGCAGCAGAGAAAGACAAATAGATTGAGAGATCTGGGAGGCTTTTGATGGATGGTCTTCACACGCATAATAACACACAATAATACGGCAGAGGAACTCCTTCAGACAGCTCTTTATGATCAACACGTCCAATTAAATGCTTTATTTATTTATTTACTTATTTTTCAAATTATGTGTTAGACCGTTTTTAAAATCGGTTTACTCAAGAACAGCTTTCTGAGTAAGATCATGGTCTACTGCTTTAGTTAGAATGGATTTAAAATGGATCGAATGACTAGAAAGGCATGAAAGCATGGAATTGAAATGTATCACAGGACTGCATCGTGACTATGACTGTATGTGTATATGGAGATACGTGTGAATCTTTTGGGTGCCCTTACCCTTGCATAGTGCAGCTCCACTCCGTAGAGCTCCAGCGTGCGAGCTGTGTTTAGGTAACTGAACTCTGACTCGGCCGGGTTTAGTCCGCTGCGGAAGCAAAAGAGACAGAGAGGAAAAGAAGGAGGCGTGAAAACAGAGCGAGTTCACGAGAGCTCGTAAGTCTTTCAGAAGCATGCAATCTGTGAATGAATGGATGTCTGGCGCAACACAACAGGCTCAGTGTCCTCAGCCATGGCACCGGATCAGCAGAGAGCAGATCCAGCTCCAGGACTGGAAACGAACACCAGTATGCTATAAATAAATAAAAATCAACAGAGACTTGTACTAACCTGTGCTGCTGGTGATGCTTGGCCACTTCTTTCTCGAAGCCCTGCGGCTGGTTGGGAATAAAGCAGAACTCGGAAAGGTAGCTGGGTGGGTTCTCCGCCTCCTTGTAGTCCCCCAGTTCAGCTGAACCACAACAATACAGGAGACGCATTCAATTTTCACAGCAAAACAAGCTTGATTTGGCTCATTGTCAAAAATATAACAAAGATTACTTTCCCTAATAAATGCTTTCTCACACAGATAAAAGAGTAAACCAGTAACTCATAGCTTCTATTCTGCCCTTTATTTTCATATGCAGTATGCTATGCTAACGTATTCAAAAGGGAAACAAGTGTGTGAAAATGGATGAAGAATGTACTGAGAATATTAACTTGCGGAAGTTTGATTTATCACCATAACCTGATTACCTCAGATGATGTACAAATATGTGATTCTTTCTAGATTTGTAGGTTTTTGATAGCATTAGCTCATTCAGTGCTCTTTCGCAAATGAGACGATGCTATGAAACATGCAGTGCTCAATTATTTATTTAAATTACACCAGAATAACCAAACTCTGTTTGAATTAACCTCAAATACTTAGCTAAAAGCCAGTACAAAAAATGTTTCCTTCAATGCACATCTTTCACTTAAAATGTTAATTTCACTTAAAATGTTCATGTTTCACACAAAGTGTGTGTTAATACTCCAGGTGAGAGAATAACAGCCCTTTAATAATGTTTTTTATCATACCTCACTCTCCCTTCTTTCACTTCGTCATCAAATGTGCTGTTTCAGTGTCTATTTAAATGAGCTACTGCTGAGCCACACCCATCGAGAGAACAGCAGAGAGCTAAGCAACGAGCTTCACTTTTACCCTATTGTCACCTTATATACAGTAAGAGCCCCGGAGAAGGAGCTCCTGTATGATGTCACAATACGGTAAACAATCTAATTAGCTTGTTTAAGCACTTGAACAATACAAACATTTTAAAAATAGGGATTTTTTTTTCGTCATGTTTTGTTTGTACACACACACACACTTGTACATCTAAAATGGCTAAAACGTGAGTTTCCTTTAAGCCTGCCTAGATGTGACAATCCCAAAGAAATTTTACATTTTCGAAGAGTCCAGATTGTTGGACAGTCTGAGGCTAGACTGTCCCAGAGACAAAGAGCTACATTAGGAATCTTGAAGTCTTTCTATCGTTAACAATATAATTATAGTTTAGTTTAAAGAAAACGGTAAAACACCACCGGATTCTCGACCTGGACCTTCTAAATGAACTCTTAAGGCTGTTTGAAGATCTACTGAGAACAACCCTCTCATTATACGAATAGGAATTGTTGCACTTAAAGCCGCTAAAACAAAGTTAAACACGTATTAAAAACACATTAATAACTAAACCTTACTTGCTCAAAAATGTAACATGTATTGGAGCAGACATTTTATCAAAAACCTATCGCTGTCTATTGACTTCTTGCATGTCAGAGCATAATAAATCTGGGATATGTTACAGGTGGCTGAGTTCTGAGATTAGAAAGCCGAGGAAATTGCCTTGTACTAAGCGGTCCATAAATGTGCTTAAGCAGTCAGCCCGAGGAACAATTACGATTGATTCAAAACCAACCCTGGAGTTAGTGAGTAACTTGGCTCGCTATGAGTCGGATCGTTATCGTTTCAGGATTTTCTGGTTGAAAACACTCTTGATCTCTATGGAACATGATAAAGGAAGAAAAAAAAATACAATACAACACGATATGGAAAGGTTGCATGCTGGTTCACATCACCTGCTGTATGACCTAAATACTGACTCAGCTGCACAGTTAAAACCCTTTTAGCCCCCTAAGTTTGAGTCATGACTACTGAGGTCAATCTGGTGATGAGGGGCCCCCCCCGACACGCGCACCCCCGACACGCGCACCCTCTCTCACACTCGTGTGCACACACTCTAGGCCGAATCAGCCCGAATGGGATAATGTGGTGTTTCGGGAGCCGTATTCTAAGCGCACATGGAGGTTTTACAAGCTCCGGCTTGTTCAGCGTCGAGACTCTGGGCTGCTGGAATGTGCTACGCTGGCGCGGATCTTGCTGCAGTTTTCAAACAGTTTTAGAATTTCCTATTTCGCTTCTCAGATAGATCATGTGATGATGCCACTCTCTTACCATAAGCCCTACTTTCATGTGCAACCACAAGGACTTAATCTGTAGCACTTCACACTTCAACAATCACCACAACAGCTACAGCTTGAACACACAACAGTAATACCCGCGCTACTGTTTTATACCCTGGCACGCAAGTCTCTTGATCGGCCATTATTTTTGTAAAAAAAAACAGCACGGCTCGGACAGTAGCTCGGGATGTAAGGCATGACAGGTTAATATTGATGCACTCGTTCTCATGTGCTATTGTTTCTATAGCGACAGTTTCATTCACCAGGACTTGTACAGCTTCACATCATTAATAACATGGTGTGATGATATGAACTATGATTATAGTCTTAACAGAGTTAAAACTATAATCAATGATAGAGGGGTGTTTTCTGTTTTAAGGCATTTTATGATTTATGGGAGGAGTCTCAGCTGTAAGCGCTCCGTAACAGTCACAGTGCTTTGCAAAGTTTATGAGCACCGCAAAATCTTCAGCAGAAAAGATGATGAGAGAGAGAGAGAAAGAGAGAGAGAGAGAGAGTAAGGAAACGGAGAGAGAGAAAAAGCAGAAATTAAGGGAGAAAATAGATCTCAGAGGAAAATGAGATGTAAAAAAAGTGTGATACGGAAAAGAGTGTGTGTGTGTGTGTGTGTGTGTGTGTGTGTGAGAGAGAGAGAGAGAGAGAGAAAATTTGATGGAAGAATAGAAAAAAAATTGAAAATGAGAGAAGGAGAGAAAGAAAATGATAGGGAGAGGGAGGGAAAAGATGGAAAAGAGAAAGGGAAGAATGAGAAAGTAACAGAAGGAGAGAAAAAGAAAGAGAGGGAAAAGAGAGAAAGTTTGAAAAGGGGAACCAGCGAAAAAAGAGAAAGCGAAGGAAGAGAGATAGAAGGGGAGAGGGGTTGTAGACTGTCTAGAGTGTAAGTGAGAACAGGAGCTATCTTGTCTCTCAGACATTACACAATCTAACAATAAACTGTGTGACATTTCATACGTTAATAAATTAAACACTGTAACCATCATCAGCCTATATGAAAGCAACACTAATATCAAAATAACTATAATAATTATGAAAATCACACTATAAGAATAGTTTGAAAAGTGGCTTCATGTTGTTCTACACCACCTTTGGTGTACATTTGAATGGTGCGTTTTAAAGAAGTTGTTGAACCAGGCGTTCCGATCAGGGCTTCGATGTACTAAGAAGACTTTTTACCTTGATGGTATGCAAGCAATAGTGATACGCTGGGATAAGTGCATAGCGATGGAATAGTGAATTATTTAGAGAAAAAAAGGTAGATTTTACTTTCAAAACTGTGGACTTCTCCTGGAATCTCCTGCGCTATCAACATCCCGGGTTTTACTTGAATGCCACTCGTACTCATCAGTCTTGCTTTTAATCGGTGTTCTTTAAACTACAGTGGTTCATGAGCACATACAGTACAGTAACAGTGACCAAACTAATGGCTTTAAACACTTTGTGATATCTGTGTATACTCACACTGAACAGTGTAGGAGGCCAGTAGTGCGGCAGTGTTGTGCGGACAGGGCAGTCTAAAGAACACAATACACACTCTGTTAACTCGCCTAATGCCTTTCAATGTAACGTAATAATTTATGGTTTGTATATCGAACGCATAGAAGCTGCTCACCTCCCACTAAGTATGTCCTGCTTGATCTGCAAAAAATACTGGTACCTTTAGAGTGAAGAGAGAGAGAGAGAGAGAGAGAGAGAGAGAGAGAGAGAGAGATTAAATCAATCCACAATCACATTGGGAAATGCACATTTGTTTTTGTTTAAATTTATAACATTTACTCTGTCAATTTGCCTGGAAAACATTAGCCATGTTTACATGCACAATATGTCTTCAATCTGACTGCAATAATTCCGATTAGAGACTCCTACTTATTTATATAGACACCAATCTGATACGTTTTGCATTTTTATATTATAACATTTAATATTATTTAATCATCTAGAGAGTATTTTGGCAACATATTCTCTAGAAAGAGAGCCATCCTATAAATGTTAACATAAGCAATTTTTTTGACATGTGCAAAGTTGTTCTGGCCATGGCGAGGTGTTTAACCTTTCAGAAATAGAGCAGATAAAAAATATTTTTTAAAATTAAAACTAGCTCTTCAACAACATTTTCTGTTTAATCCCATATTCTGTGTTACGATTGGTTACAAGAATTCAGTCTCATCGAGTCTCATCCACAGTAATTTGCAAAAGTCTTAGGCGGAGAGAAATAAATGCTATAGAGCAAGGATGCAATTAAAACAGAAAGGAAAAAAAAAACAGTAAACAGTAACTAATGAAACAAAGTCAGTATTTGGTGGGACAATGCTTTGAGGATCATTTAGTGTTGGGAAGAACTTCTGCAGTTTTATTAAGAAATTAGTTTCTAAGGTTTACTGAGCAGAACCACCTACAGGTGTTTGACTGTTGCACCAGCAGCTTCCTTTTTTGTTTATTTATTTATGTGATGATTTATGTATTTATTTATTTAGTCTAAAAATGGTTATTTATATAACATGCTACTTTGTTTTCTGGCATGCAACTTCTTTCTGTAACCTTTAATTTGGTGATGCTTTACTACGTGTGAAACTGTGAGCCAATCAGTGCTCCTTTCTCAGCCACTGAAAGTAAAGACTGCCGAGTGAGTGTGTTGTTCTCTAGAGTTTACTAATTGGGAACGGAAGCTAAAATTCCTTCCTGGAAACTTGTCCTGTCAGCTACTGTTACCCCTACGTGGGGTAAACATGTACAGAACATTTATTCCAACAAGAGAATTAACATGGTTAATCGTTACCTACTGAACTGATTAATAAAGGCTCACATCACTCAGGATACATCAGATCAGACTGATCTGGTTACACGGTGCATTTTTATTCTGATTGTTATTGAAATAGTAGCGTCCATGTAAACACATCTGAGGTTTAAGCCTCAGTGGATTCTTATTACCTTTCACGCATTGTTGCTATAAGAGGATGTAATTTCATCATTAAAAAAAAAATTATAACGTTTACTATTCAAACACACTACATGTAGCAGCTGGTTTAAAGCAGAAAGGGCCAAGAGTTTCTAATTTGCATATCTGGATTGAGGCTTGAGTGCTATGAAACGGTTACATCATGCAAATTGTGTCAGAATGCATGGAGGTCAGAGATTATGACTGTAGAGGTCAAATCGCACACACCGTGTGTACTCTTCCTGAAGTTTGCTGGGGTCACTCACAAAAAACTTCACCCGGAAGTTCAGATGATGTGGAGATCCCCCTGGACGATGAGAACAACGAGAACATGTCAACGAGAACAACAAAAAACAACTGGTATTAAGCGACTACATGGTTCAGTGCCACATTTCAATACACTTACTTTTTAATTGCTTCCTGATGGGTTTGTTTGGATCCAGCCACCTCTGTTAGAGACAACGAGAGAGGGAGGGAGAAACTCAATAACAACAAGGCAGCAGTCCAATACAGTATCGATCAATGATCGATCACACTGAAGAAGTTAGAGGTGCAACACCTTAAACGGCTAATCAGTGTCATACCCAGCACTTAAATTTTAGACTTCTGTGCAACTTTAATGCTTTCTCAGCATCGTGCTTATTCAAATCTTCCTGCAGTTTAGGGAACATTTTAACCATCTAAATTAAACTGTTATCCACAGTCTGAAATGCAGGCTGGGTTGCTGTACCAAATTAAAGGATCCGATTGTGAATAATCATGGGTGGAGGTGCTTAGCTTAAGTCTGAGCGTGACCTCAGAACTCACCGGGCTGTCGGAGGATTCGTCGGCCAGGTGCAGCCCGAAATAGTCTCTCTCGGTCAGCTCCAGGTGCTTAAAAACTGCGTCCAGCAGGACCTGTCCTTGATCGTGCTTCTGCGTAAATCAACACACACACACACACACACACACACACACACACACACACACACAAAGAAAAAAAAAAGTCTGAGGAAAACCTGAGATAAAACTTGCTAAAAAGGGTTCACCCAATTACAAAGAAAAGTTACCCATTTTGTGTAAACTCACTATTAGGTCAGATATGTCCCTTAGTTAGAGCTTTGAATCACAACTAGACTGTCGAATCGATCTGTTTTGTAGGCATTTTGATTAACGATTTGATTCAACAGCACTCGATTAGGGTCTAATTTACTTCGAGCAGCTATATTTCGTACATGTTTTAAAGTATTAAAAACTAATAAACGTATCTAATAAATAATTAAATACTTTGTAACATGATATTTTAAATATCATGTCTCATACACTGCGAAAATCCTTGAATACTGCCAATCTTCTGCTCCACACTCCAGTCCAGCAGGTAGCAGAAATTCACCAGACTCAAAAGAGGTACAGGAAAATGCAAAGAAGAAATATTTCACAGGAATTTGTCAATTTCAGACCAGTTAGTGTTTGCAAGTTTAACTAAATTACTTGAAAAGTGCAAATCAATTTTTAATCAAAAAATGACCCCGATTCGATTAACTGACCCACAAAAACTGGTTAAAGTGCAAAGCTCTGATACAAACTGTACGTTATAATAATCTAGAAAAGATTTTAATCTATACATATAATTAAACTGTACAGTTGGCGTGTCTGTACAATACAGTTCTTGGGTTACCTCCCTAATTAAGGCCCTTCCCCTCGGATCGCTCACTTTGGCCGGGCTCTAGGAAGAGTCCTGGTGGTTCCTAACTACTTCTATTTCTGAATGATGGAGCCCACTGTGCTCATCTGGACTTTCAATGCTGCAGAAATGTTTGTGTACCCTTCCCTAGTTCAAGGATGATAAGAGGAAACAGGATGCACCTGAGCTTAATTTTTGAAAAAGTAAAGTGCTGTAAATACTTTCCGAATGCACTGAATACAGTATATATACATTTTAGTGGTTTATAGTTCGATTTAATGATGTGGAAGTTAGTTCCTATTCTACCTTTATTATAGTCTCAATAAACAATCTTTACTTGTTCCTTTTCCTTTCCTAATCCAGCCTCATGCTTTTCTCTCCGCTTCACTTTACATTTTAGCAGCAATAAAGTCATTTCCTCACTAGCCTCTCCCTCTCTCTCTCTCGCCCTTCAAAAGCACAGCTCATGAATTTGCTGAGAAACCGGAAATCGTAAACTCCTTTGTCCTAAAGGCTTTCCTGTGCTGATTACTGTTACAATGCACCATGACTTTTACAAAGCATTTTCCAGTCCAACATAAGAGCTACTGTAGCTCAAATTGTTGGTTCTGATAGAAAAAAAAGAAGGCAAGCTGGCAAAGGCAGTGTGATGATGCTCTGGGCAAAGTTCTGCTGGGAAACCTTGGGTTCTGCTATTCATGTAGATGGCTCAGTTGGTTAAGGCTCTGGGTTACTGACTGAAAGGTCAAGGGGTTCGAGCCCCAGCACCACCAAGTTGCCGCTTGAGCAAGACCTTTAACCCTATCTGCTCCAGGGCGCTGTACGCTGGCTGACCCTGCGCTCCGACACTAGCTTCTTAACTGGGATATGAAAATAATAATAATAATTTCACTGTGCTGCTGTGCTGTAAACTACATTTGACATATAATTGAATCTTAATTTTACTTCATGGACTCTTTCAGCAGAGTAACATGCTCTGCCACACTGCAAAAATGGTTCAAGAATGGTTTGAGGGACACAACTAGTTTGAGGTATTGACTCGGCCAATCTAATTAAGTATCTGTGCTGGAAAAACAAGTCTAAACCAACTAACAGGTTTAGTGGAGTCCAACATTCGACAGGACAGGGCTGTTTTGGTGGCAAAATGGCAACCTACTCAATATTAGGTGGGTGGTCGTAATGCTATTTCTGACTTCAGCGGCACATGAGATGTCACAAGCAATTGTATTTCTGGCACTGCTTCTCTTGCCATGTGGTTGCGACTGAGCAACTGGTGTCTTGGTTCAATGGTTTCTAGCAGCTTTTTAAAGCCTTCTTGTTCCACTGTTGCAAAAGAGACCGTATCTTTAGCGATGTGGTAGGCCACGGCTTTAGTTATATTGTGCCACCTGGCACTTCTCTTTTCATGGATTTACCATGGATAAATTACATTAGCAACATGCTTTCTTTCAGGGTGAAGACTTTTTGGGGCTTTAAAGATATTATGGTCATCAACAACATAAAGTTCAACAAACTAAAAATTTCAATATTATTGTTTATATTATTTTTGTTATAAACATGTACCTTTGCTATGGATGAAATCAGAAAGCCATGTGAAAATGTTAAAGAGGAATTGTGACTGTTAGAAGGATTTGATCTATACTGTGGTTTGCCAAACATCATGTGAACTACATAGAGTGCCAAGACTGATATGTTTCTAAAGACAAACTTTGTAAAATGCACGCAGCCGACTAAGCTAACCTCATGATTTAGGCTAGCCTGTAACAATCCCTCAAACATTCCGTAATCTTCTCGAGAAATCGTTCAAGCAACATTGTTAGATCTGTGTTCACTAGATCTGTTATATCATTCAGATACCAGTCAAGCCTGGCGTCTCATCTACACCACCTTGGTCCCACGAGAAACAGTCAGACACTCAACAGATGGGATTACAACATGACGTGAATAACAGACTTGTCTCGAGGGATCAGAACGCGATGCTGAGCGGTCTTCTGAGCTGTAACGCGCACAGCGTGAGGATGCACTCCAAACTGCCACAAGCCTACTTAACTTTAAAAACGACATGAGATGTGAAAACGGGCATGAAGAGTCAAGAGTTAGTCAGAATTTACACTGGATTTTGTGGTTGTAACCGACCTGCTTCCCTAGTTCGTGCCACAAGTCTGTAATGAGCAGTAGCTCAACCAGCAAGAGAGTGCAAAATTTTTTATTAAGCAAAAATAAGTCAAACACAAACAACAGTATTTCTGTGCTACATATTACCAAAAAATAAATAAATAAAGGAGTGAAAGAAAAAAAATGGTGGATAATCATTATACCAGAAAGCATCGTAATAAGATTACAAAACCATTTAAAAATGTTAAAATAAATCATCCATGATTTGAAAGTAGGAGAAAGTTAGCTACTATTATTTTTCATAATGTGAGTTCTTCACCAGCAACTGCGTTTTCTTGCTTCTATTGCTGGTTTTGAATGTGGGTTTTGTCATGTAGCTGCTCTCTCCTCAGTATTGCAGAAAGTACAGACCGTGGAATTGCCCTTGACCCATCAGATTCAAGAATTCAACAATGCTATGGTAAAAATAAAAGAAGGAATATATGACCAAACATGCACACATTCCCATGAACAGGACTTTTTAAAATTATTTAAAAAAAGACTGACTGGTTTAACTTGAAACCCACAGCCCACTTGCTGAGATTATAACAAGCCAGAGGCGATTAGACCAAATTGCAGGGAAAATAAGGTTAATCGAGGTGAAGTTTAATGAGATGCATGAAAGCATGAGCATAGAATAACAAAGATCAAGCAGTGCCCTCTCTTCCTTCTGAAGGAAAGGAAAAAAAAATAAATCACTCAAATGAGAGAATGGTGTTATTAAATAGCGGTCACATCGGCTGTGCTCCTCTTTTTGCTTTGTGATCTTCAATTACTGCCCACGCGAGAGTAAAAACAGCCTGATGCACAGTCAAGCACATGGCATAGAGAGATGTCCACATATAGAAAGATTTTTTGAATCCTCAGATAATTAATCTTTTAATTATTATGTAAAACATTCACCATGTGAATGAGTTGTCACTGCAGAAACATTCTACATTGTGTTAATAAACAAGCTGATTAATTCAACCTGTGATTTGTCTTGTGGCTAAAAATACTGTCAAGATATTTTATTACACTAAATGATCAAAACAAATACATAAGTAAACAAAAAAAAATAAGTCACTCATTCAGAAGGCAATGCATCATGCAAAGACAACAACTAAGGAGGTATCCAGGAAATGACTAGAACTGGGTTATAACCTAAAGGTATAGGCCTGAACCTCAAACTCGCTAAAAAAAAAAAAACAAAAAAAAAACATGAATGACTTAAATGCTTGAAGTTGCATAGCGAAAAAATTACAGTAGAATTACACAGCTACATTTAATAGTGAAATTAAGAGCATTTCCACACACACGAGACGGAAAAAAACTTTACGACTAGGCAGCTGTGTCATGAGAAAAACATTTGTTATTTTTTGGGAAAAACAAGCCTTAACGTGCTAGGGAGCATAAGGATTGAACTTTGGCGCAGTGGTTGTCATGGGGTCTGATGATTCACAGTTTGACTCTATTGCAAAGTGATGGGCGCATCAGGGTAAGAAGGGTATAATCTGGGGTGGCTTCAGTTGGTCAGGTTTAGGCTCATTACAGTCAGTTATTTGGTGAGCTTGAGTGTGTGTGAATTGGAAATTCAGAATTTAAAAATATCCAGAAACTTCAATATTAATCATTTTGTTTCCCATTTACATCACCACAGATTTTTATTTTAATTTTTTATCAGTGGTGATGTAAGCTTTTTAACTGCCACCTACAGTGCACACCATTTGCTTATACACAGATGACTAATGGCAGTTTTGACTTTGCAATCAAATGAAGCCATAAAGAAAGATCAGCTATGTACCACCTCGGTCACGGCTTCCTGCTCTTGCATGTTTGCAGACATTTTTCAGAAACCGTCTAATTCGACAGCGACATACTGTAACTGCAATCGTTATATATTGCGAGTGACGAAAGAAATATCGAAAGCAATTTGAAAAATGCCTTAATCTTATTCCCGTTCCGTTATCAGGGCTCTGTGTTCCTGCTGGAGATAACCGAGTTATAACACACAACACGAGGAGGAATTGTTCGGCATCTAAAACGGAAGGAAGGCTTTTTAATCGGGCATTAGTCATTGCTTTATCTTTCCTTTTTGGGAGCGGGAGGCAGAAATCTGAGCATGCTTAGCATCAGCGTTTCCTTCCTCTACCATAGCATCCCCCCCTGCAAAAAAAATCATAAACTTCACACATATCAGTGGTGCGCTGAACTGGAAGTACAGGCTTACTGCAGAATTCTGAGTGCGCGTGTGTGTGTGTGTGTGTGTGTGCCTGCGCGCATGCATTTCAGCCCTAGGCGTGCTTGAGGTGGCAGGAATGCACTATGGAGCTCCCAAAGAATGTGTGATGGTTCACTAAAAGCAGGCCTTTACTGTACTGCTGTGCTGCTTTTCTGGCATGCTAACAAGCGTTCAACACAAGCACACTCCTCAGGCAGAGCGAGACTTAAATCATGCTTTATTTACAGGAGTCGAGGAGAAGGGAAAAAAAAAAAAAAAACAGGGCAGGGAAATAAGTCTCACACATAAAAAAAAAAAAAAACTCTTGGCAGGACACTGTTGTGGATGTGGCTTAAAGAGACATGTGCCAAAGAGGAAGTCGGACAAACACTTAAAAACCCGAACCTCAGGCAGGAGGAGATGATCATCTGCTCCGGGATTAAGTACGGAATCAAACAAAGAGGCGGAGCTAACTTTACCAAAAACGCCCTTCTGTCTGGACCCTGATGATGAGGGAGTGGGATTGACGGCATTACTCTCTCTCTCTCCTGTCAATCACAGCCTCCCACCCAATCGAGTGTGTCTTTGAGCTCATTTGCACGGATGACAGAGAGAGAACAGCGCTTTCGTCTGAGTGATTTGTGCCGTCCTGTGACACAGCACGAGCCTCGGCTTGGAGAAGATATGGTTAGCTAGTTTCACATGGCTTGGGGGAAGAGGCACGTGTTAGCCTTCATCCTCTCTGGTTGAGAGCGAGAGCTGGCTGTTGAGCAGGAACTAGAACGTGACCAGGAGAAACAGATGTGTACAGATACATTACTCAACACATAACTCATAAGAGATGTTATCAAGAATCCTTTAACTTAAATCTATGCTGTATAAGTGAATAAAACTCTTCCTTTGGACTTTATTATGAACAGAGTCTGTTTTTAAAAATATGCTCGTGACATCTCGCACGTGGCTTTGACTTATAACTGAACACTCATGCTTCGTTGAAAATACTGAGGCCATGGCCACACGTAGCCGGGTAGTTTTAAAAAAGGAGATTTTTTTTTTCATCCACATGCAAAAGTGAAGATTTTTTAAACTGATGATGTCATTGTTTGTGTGCTAGTCTCCTTGATTTGATGTCAGCTTTGTTCATGATGATATTTTGTGCAATATTGGACTTGCATACAGTAAACTAGTGATTGTGTTAACATTGTTTACTGTACTTTTTACATGCATGTACATACAGGCACTGTTACTCACACATTACGTTAACAAACAGAGGAGCCTGAATGTACTACGAATCTCATACAAAACTCTGAAGACACAAACCACACAGACAGCGACGAAGGTTTTGGACGAGATCTGTTAGACTTCTACATACTGTAGCACAACCGATAATGACGTTGTTGTCTAGGCTTCTGATTGGCCCCCTGTTGATTAGGGACACTCCTGACAGCACTTAACAGGGTATTTTTTCCCCGTTTTTTATTTGGACAAAAATCCCAGTTTTAAAAAATACCTGGCTATGTGTGGACATGGCCTGAGATGTACACTCATCGGCCACTTCATTATGTACACCTGTTCAAGCAACTCAGTGCATTTCGGCATGCAGACGTGATCAAGACGATCTGCTGAAGTTCAAACCGAGCATCAGAATAAAGACGAATGGTGATTTAAGTGACGTTGATCGTGGCATAGTTGTTGGTGTCATCTTAGTATTTGTGAAACTGCTTACCTAATGGGATTTTTACACACAACCATCTCTAGGGTTTACAGAGAATGGTCAGACAAGTGACAGTATTTTGGGTGAAAATGACTTTTTGATCAGCTAAGAACAGGAACCTGAGGCTTCAAGTCACATGGGATCACCGAAATCAAACAATACAAATGTTACCTGGTCTGATGAGTCTTGATTTCTGCTGTGACATTCGAGTGGTAGGGTGAGAATTTCGTGTAAACCATATAAATGCATGGATCCATCCTGCCTTGCATCAAAGGTCCAGGCTGGTAATGTTGCTAATGATCTTGGCAAACTTTTGGCTCATTAGTACCAGTCAGGCATGGTTTAAAAACGCCACGGCCTATCCAAGTATTACTGCTGACCACGTCCGTCCCTTTATGTCGACAGGTCAACGTGTCATCACAAAGCTAAAATGGTCTGAAACTGGTTTCTTAAACGTGACAATGAGTTCACTGTACTCGAATGGCCTCCAGAGGCACCAGATCTCAATCCGGTAGAGCGCCTTTGGAATGTGGCTGAACGAAAGATCCGCATCATGTACATGCAGCCCGAAAAGACTGCAGCAAATACACGATACTATCGTGTCAATAAGACAAAACAAAAAAATAAAATAAAAATCTCTAATTAATGTTTTCTAGCACCTTGTTCAATCAATGCAACAAAGAATCAGGGAAGTTCTGAAGACAAAAACCCAATCTAATAAAATGAGTACATCATGTATCGCCATTCAGCCTAAAAATACTAAGATATAATACTTCCCCCCCCCCCGTCTTCTACCTATAGATACCAGTAAATAAATAATTAAAGTCAGCGTGTGTGTGTGTGTGTGTGTGTGATTGTGTGCGC
>JAOVVB010000049.1:8822699-8843484 GCA_028570985.1 Heterobranchus longifilis
GAGAGCTCGGCCAATCAGCTCTCTCTAGGCCTCCGGCTGTGAGAGGTTAACAGCATCACCCGGGGATCGAACCAGCGCTCTCCGGATGATAGGGCAAGCGCTTTACCACTGCGCCACTCGGAGGCCCTTTCCACAAGGTTTAGAAGTGTGTTCACAGTCTCTGCTCTAATTTATCCCAAAGGTGTTTTATCAGGTTGAGGTCAGGCCAGTCAAGTTTTTCTACACCAAACTCGCTCATCCATGACTGGTGCACAGTCATGTTGAAACAGAAAGAGGCCATCCCCGAACTGATCCCACAAAGTTGGGAGCATGAAATTGTCTAAAATGTCCAAAGCATTAAGAGTTCCTTTCACTGGAAGTAAGGATCCGGGCACAATGACTGAAAAACAACCTCATGTCAGTTTTTTGTTGTTGTCATGTCTGTTCACCAGTGCACAAAGCAAGGTCCATAAAGACATGGATGAGCGAGTCTGGTGTGGAAGAACTTGACTGGCCTTAAAAAATGAAACCATCATTTGAAAACTGCATTTTCTGTTTATCTTTGTGTTAATATTAAAAGTTATGTGATGATTGCAATTATTTAAGTGTGACAAATATGCAAAAAACAAACAAACAAAACTTTTTTACATATATATTTATACACATAATGGATGCACACACACACACACACACACACACACACACACACACAGTGTAGCCCTGCCTGAATACCTGTGTATATACAGTAATACAGTAACTCGTGTTCCCACAAGGTCAAAACTGTCACATATTCCAGTCCCTAGGAAGATATAAAGACACACACTCTCTCTCTCTCTCTCTTCACACACACACACATACAGAGAGAGAGAGAGAGAGAGAGAGCGTGACGGAACAGTCCACTTTCTCAGGCGGGGAACGCTGTAACATCTGGAGAGCACCGCTGTCCGCGCCAGATCGCTTGTAGTTTGTACACAGCGGACACACTGTAGCGAGTTTTAGCAGGATGTAGAAAAGATCAAAGCGAAAACGCTTCAGTCATTTCGTTCGGAAAACTCGAGCGTTCTGCCGACGAGACCATTCTGTCTTTTCTATTTATAGCCTTGGCGGTTGCGATGTGAAGATTTGTTGCAGAGTAATTTGACGAGAGCGGAAGAAGCAGAAGAACGAGAAGAAGAAGAAACAGACAGTCCTGTGTGCTCTTAACGGTGAAGGGGAACCTGTTGAATAAACAACCTCTACACTAAGATTAAGGGCATGTGGGGAAGGGATTGGGACACAGCCCTTCTCAACCAGGCAGCTGGGAGATCTCTGGTAAGTCCCCTATAGGAGAAAAGCCTGATCATGTAGACTTGGTGATTTACAGGACTACTGGGGATACACAGAGGGAGTGTGTGTGTGTGTGTGTGTGTGTGTGAGAGAGAGAGAGAGAGATCAGCTTGAAACTTGAGGGAGTGTCTGTTTCCGGCTCTCTACTCGAAGGCATGCAGCTGTCAGATTTTAAATAAATAAATAAATAAATAAACCCTAAAAATGTGAGATAAACAGCACAGCAACACACACACACACACACACACACACACACAGAGACATTCTCCAACATGCAGGCTTGCTGTCGTTCATGGAAACCCAGGCACATTTAGTTAAGCTTAATGTATTTACTTTACTTATTTTTTGAAGTTTACACCAGCTGAAAGTATCCTGATTATACACACATCCAGTCTTTCTAATCCCAGGTTACTACTCTAAAATTCAAATTCTATAACAAATGCCATCTAAAATTGCTACACATTGCTACATGTTTGTGCACCATCCGGCAATTGGACTCAAAACATCCCAATTTTAAGAGTCACAATCTGGCAACCCAGACTGTATGGAAACTTTTGAGAAAGCACCCGGGCTGCGTGTTATTTTTCTCCATTTTGGGTGAAACCACAACAAGTAGAACAGAAAATAAGAAAATGACAAAGAGGACAGGCGTTGAATCTCCGGCGGGGGAATCCAACAAAGCGTTCAGTTCTTAAAATTCCATATCTAGAATGCTTTTGAGATGCTATCATGTTGTACAAAAGATGTATTGTTGTCAAGTTCGATGATCACACAGTGGAGTGACACACATCAGCTAGTTGCTTAATGAAGTAATTGTATCCCATTATTCCCTCATCAGAATGAAGGATGTTTAAACGATGTGTCAATTGTTAAAAAGTTAATTTAAAAACAAAAAACAAATCCACCCTAAACGAGATGTATGTCAATATATGTAACCCATATGCTATCCTGAATTATGCAAAATTTTTACTTTGGTTAAAAATTACGATCACCAAGGGGTGGTAAAGTCAAACTGGGAAGTTTGATTGTGCAGAACAAAAGAACACAGCTATGAGAGTTAAAAACTACCTTTATTTCTCTATGTAATCCCTTGCTACACTAATGCACTTATCCCAGCGTTTCACTAGTGCTTCTTTTGTCAATACCGTACATTCCATGATCGGACCTCATGCTTTGTGCCTGAAACGCTGGCCTCCCAGGAACTCCTTTAATTGCCCAAACATGTGGAAAAAGCTTGGAGCTTGGCAGGACAGTACTGGGGATAGGGCAATAACTACCAGCCGAGTTCCTATAATGTGGTGTTGGTGAAAGACAGACAAACAGATACGCCTCTACTCCACATTGGTGAAAGTTTGCAGTGAGCTTTCCATATCCGGCATCGTCATTTACAGACGTACGCCTTCCTTTAAAACCTTTACACCATTCAAATGTTTAACTGCGATGTTTAAGATGTGTAAGGATCAGACGTTCCACTTGCTGACTGTTGACAGGAATGACTGCAGTGGGCTCTGAGCCACCTTGGCCGGGATCGTCGTGTATGGATGTGCAGACTTCTTTAAAAGTTTGCACTATTCAAATGTTTAACTGTGGCTAAGATCGTGTTACCATACTGTGCTTGAAGTTTTCTTTAAATATCAATCTGTTTTATAGCTTCAAGTCCTGGTTTGACTTGAACGCCCCTCATATTTGCTGATACTGGCACAAGCATTAATCCATCCATATGTAAAGATAGATAAGAAATTGGCGAGAGACATAATGTTATTCTGAACAATCAAAAGTCCTGGTTTGACTTGAACGCCCCATGTATGTCCGTGGGTAAGATCAGAAAATATTTTGGCCCCGTCTGGTAAAGTTAACATTATCTTATCTCATAGAGAACGAGCTCGGTGTGATGCTGATCTTTTTGTTGCAATCCAGCCTTTGCACAAATTGGCAGCGTTGGCAAAACATTCATGCGTTGCGTCTCAACAATATCACTTACTGTTCAGCCTGTTTATTGTTAATCCATTGTTGTTGCAGTATGAATGCAGTTGCTGATTTAAGACAGTTAACATCTAAACAACCTGCAAATAGTAGATTGTATCAGTTAATCACCGGGGAAATTTAAAAGGAAATACATAACATGGCTAGACTGTGTAGATGAATTAAATTATCACACAGAGGGGGCACAGTTTTTCAATGCTGATAGTTTCCTGGAATAGGCTCCTGGTCCCCTTGACACTACACCGGATAAGCAGTATAGATGATGAATAGATTATACTTTAAATATAAGGATCTCTCACTTACTCGCTCATCGTCTATCCTTGGGAAATGAGACAGGGTATACCACGCCCACCTACATGCACTCACATGCCTATTCATATTGTATGGTCAAGTTGGAAACACCAATTAGCCTAATCTGCATGTCTTTGGACTGTGGGAGGAATCCGGAGAATCCAGAGGAATCCCACCAAGTACAACAACAACATGCACACAGACCGGAGCCAGGAATTGAGCCTGGACCTTGGGGGCGCACAGCGACAGTGCTAACCACTGTGCAGCCTAAACATAAGGGTGACTGAAAAAAGTGGATGATTATCTTGAGGGGCTTCCCAGGTAGGGCAATAAAAAAGTATTCATCCTGAATCCCAAGAGCCCTACAACAAAGGAGCTAATGGAACAAAATTAACTGTGCCCTTTGAGTGTGAGGAATGTCACACTCTTTATCCCCTCTCAATCTTAGCTGTACTGTGACTCATGGGCATCTGTGCACTTTTCTCAGAACGTGTTATGCTGCCCTGTGATGCAGCAGATACGGCTGTCTGGCTTCACATGCCTTAGGCCATGTCCACACGTAGCCGGGTATTTTTAAAAACTGAGATTTTTATCTGCGGTTTTGGCCTTTCGTCCACATGCAAACACAGTTTTGGTTGTTGAAAACTGAGCTTTTGGAAAACTCCGTCCAAAGTGAAGACTTTCCAAAACTCCGTTTTCAGCGGTGGTGTATGAACAGGGGAAACTGGGTTTTTGGCTTGTACATACACGCACAGTTGCTCACACATTATGTTAATGAACAGAGGTGCCAGAATGTACTATGAAGCTCACTGCTGCACTACTGCATACAAAACTCCGAAGACACATACTCAGAAGACAGCGACAACGGTTTTGGATGAGACCTGTCGGGCTGCTATATAGTGCAACCGGTAATGTGGTTATGTGGTTCGGGATGCTCCTGACAACACTTAACAGGGTGTTTTGCGTTTTCATGTGGACAAAGATATTTTTAAAACATAGGTAGAAAAAGCACATGTTAGCCTTCACTCCTCCTGGTAGGTAGCTACTGTATATAGTAGGGGAGAGGTGGGAGATGGCAGATGGCTAAAAGAAAATGAAGAAAATTTCGACTTAACAACCAGTGTTGTTGCTTTTTCGTCAAACCTATTTGGGTACAAGTGCTGGAAAGTCATTTCTAATTCCAAAAAGATCCAAGTGTTCTTTTGTCAAACTGCCTCCAGTAGGATCTCTCAGTCACCAAAGCAAAACTTGAAAACAGTGTTAAAAACAACAACAACAGTAACTATAGAGTTAGTGGTTAGCACTGAGGCCTCGCACCTCCAGGGTTGAGGGTTCAAGTTCCGGTTCGAGTTCCACTTAGGGTCTGTGCGTTTGAAGTTTGCATATACTCGCCGTGCTTGGTGGGTTACCTCGAGGTTACTCTGGTTTCCTACTGAAGTCAGAAAGCAAGCAAAGTAGAGTTCCAAATTGCTGTAGTGTGTGAGTGAGTGTGTACATGCTTATGCCCTGCAATGGATTTGCACCCTATCCGTGTTGAACCCCACCTAGTGCCCCAAAGTCCCCTAGGTTAGCCTCCAGGTCTACCACGATGCTGTGCAGGATAAATGGTATAGAGAATGAGTGGGTGAGTAAGTGAGTGAGTGTTCATCTTTTCTCAAAGTAGATATGTCAAAGTTTATTATTGGCAGACAAACTCATTTTTCTTCAGAATTCAGCCACAATGACATCAGTTTTTTGTTTTTGTGGACTGACATATAAATGCAATACTGCAAATTCTGTCCTTACTTTGAATTTCTTGATAAACCTATCAGGACACCTATATGAGATCTTGATTTAACTTTGGTTCAGCTCAGAAGCCATAGTTCTTAGAGTTGGGTGTCAGTTCATCCAGGGCCTTGTCCTGGGTGCCTGTGAGAGTAAGACGTCTTTCCCATTCCCTTGCGAAGTAAGGTGACCATGGAGTGGAATTAGGAAGGAAGGAAACGCAGTGTTTCCTTACATTGTGCGGCGCGGGAAGGGCCGGCCGTCGCTGGCTGACAGCCGTTTCCTCCCGGTGCGGTCCACATTCACACCCGGGGGTGGAGACCGTTCTCGCGGCCCAGCTGGTGTCAAGATTGTGTCAGTGGGTCAGCGATCACTTCAGCATTCAGACTTGAGTCTTTTTTAGGTGTGCTGTACATGCTGGAGGTTTTTTAAGCCTGAATGTTTGAACCTGCAGGATTGAAACTGCTCTAATGTGTGTTTGCTAACTCATGGAATTAGTAAGTATACCATATTCAATTGTTGCATTTTGATACATATTTAAAATAGAAGTGTTAACAGTGTGAGATGTGCGTCAGTGTATTGCTAGATGGAGGGTTTCATTTTTAAAGTATCCTTCTGATAATCATTAACTGGACGTTGTTGGTGGTATAATGTTGGCGATGGAACATTACACCACATGGTCAGATCATAATGATTCCCAGGGAAACAACCTTTTGGATCCATCAGTTTGTTTCTCAACAAAACATTTTAGCCTTTCTGTCTGTCATTAAAAGCTTATTTCAACCATAACTATGTAGTGGGAAGTTTGTATGATTTCTTCATTCCAGCAATGGAAAATCCCAGTTAAAATGACAGAGAGGAGAAGAGATCCGAGCTATTATTGCCATCAGGGGAGTCAGACTTGAAGAACTACTACTGCACAGCTGCTCTTGATCCCATTTTCACATCTGTAATTCTTTAGCTGCTTTGACTCGGTTGTGCTGACTGAAAATGTCCAGCTAGAAGACAAAAAGCTGTAGGGTATGCATATGTAATGCAATTCAGTACCGGGTGTATTTTTTATAAAAAATTTTTTTAATAGCTTGCATTTTGTTAGGTTTTTCTTACAACTGTCACTTTTTTTGTTATATGTTGGTATCAGTGACACAAAAGGAAGCCCATGCTGAGTACAAAAACAACAAACTTGCATGAGAACTCTTCTTAAGAAGTGTACAAACTTTCTCTGAAGCACCCTGCCGAGAGAAGACGACTTTTTACCAAACCACAGTCCGTGGGACTACAAAGCCACAATTGTTTTAGCTGCTTTTCTTCAAATCGAAAGCTTTTTTTAAACCTCAAATGTGTCCTTAAGTGTGAGGATAGTTCTCACACCTCCTTCCACCAACCTCTTAGTGATGCTTTCTCCCTTATTGTCTCTCAGGTCTAGCTGTTGCTATGGCAACGAGTGCTGTGCCTAGCGACAACCTCCCCACCTATAAGCTGGTGGTGGTGGGTGACGGTGGTGTGGGAAAGAGCGCCCTCACCATCCAGTTCTTCCAGAAAATCTTTGTGCCAGACTACGACCCGACCATTGAGGACTCCTACCTGAAGCACACCGAGATTGATGGCCAGTGGGCAATTCTGGATGGTAAGATTACCAGCAAGTTAATTTGAATTATAGTCCTTGATTTGGATAAGAATATTGCATTTCAGTGCACATGCATATGTAGTTATATTACAGCTAAAGTAAGTCTAGTGCATAAATATATCAATATCAGCCATCTGTTTCTCTTTTCTTCTTCAGTTATATTCGCTTGAGCCTACACACTGATAGAAAAGATCCAGAAGTGCCCTGGTGTTATTAATTTACTTCCTACACTGGCATATAATCAATATCTATTCATCGTGCAAAATAATTTTCATATAGAAACTATTCCTACACATTTACATATGTGTTGGTGTAAACTGGTTGAATGCTTATTTTGCATTCTCACCTTTACCGACTTTATTGACCTACAGATAAACTGATAAAATGTATTAATGAATTCAAATACATGCAATACATTTCAAATATTCAACAAAAAGGACAACATGTAGCAGTGGCATCGGTTAAACACTTCAGTTCTACATTCTTTGAGGGTTTTTCGAAAGGTCCTTTGTTTACTTAAGCATTGAACTTGGAGCGTTTATTAAAGAGAAACAATTTTAAAAAAGAACAGTCTGCATAGAGTTTTAAGGCTTTTCTGTAGGCTTTAAAGTTTTACTTTAGTATAAAGTTTAGTTTTACTGTATACGTGAGAGTAACTAAATGCGGCCCCTATGAGTGTATCTTTCGAGGGTAGATGCTAAGTTCATTTTAAACCCCAGAACTTCCCGAAAGCACCTGCTGCACCTTTAACTTCTTTTCACACACTAACATGTGACACATCTTTTAATTATGCCACTTGCAGTGTTGCCAACTTAGCGACTTTGTCGCTAGATTTAGCGACTTTTCAGACCCCCTTGACGACTTTTTTTTTTTTCAAAAAAGCGCCTAGCGACAAATCTTTCCAAATGTCACCAGTACTGTCCTGTAAGCGCGAGGTCTTGCTTTCCCGGTACAGTTACTCATCTCCCTGTGTCTGCTCGGATCAGTGAGCTCTAGCTCCGGCTGAAAGGAGCAGCATATTCCGTGACCACACGGCAGCTGACTGTTTTATATTGGACACATGAGGAAGGATTAGGGAAAACATGCAAAATGCAAATACGACGTAATTGCGTCATCAATATGCAAATATACACATGACATCATCTAGCAACATTTGGCGACTTTTCGAGCAGACTTTAGCTACTTTCCATTGAAAATAGTTGGCAACACTGGGTCTCCTCTGACAAGCAATGAGTGTAAAGTCAACGATGTGCAGCACGACTGAGTGAAATTTTTTTTCCTGAACGCTTATTTTGAATTTTTAAACCTGTTTTGCAAACATGAGCAACAAAGCGACACGGACTTTAACACGACACCTTCCACTTGCAACGATGCCCTTTCTAAATATTAAAAATAAAAATCACCTTAGAATAAGAATGCCCAAACTAGCAAAAACATCTCTGTATTAATACAAAGCAGCAGGTGATATGACAAAATATTGTAATACGACAGATAATCAAGATATACAGGTTTGTGAACAAAACAATATTAGGAAAAAGAAATTATAGAAATTGTGTAGAAAAACAAAAAAATTATTTTAATCGTTTTTTCATAGTGCTGGAAAATTGTTAAAAAATTTTATATTACATTTTTAAATATAAAAGCAATTTTCTCTGGGTTTTTAACTTAAACATAAATACATGTTTATAGATTGAGGGGAAAAAAAACTAAATACATCACATTGTGACATCGTTAACGTAATTTTATTAGAAAAAAAATAAAATATTGGCACAATAAAATTTATTTTACACCGAACCTTTTGGATTTTTTCCGTTCTTTCCTTGTATTTATTATTATTATTATTATAAGCTTTTAAAGGTTTGGCTTTATTTCTTTTTATTAATTGAGAAATTCTTTTATACTCTTGTTAATATTGTAAATATAAAGTGTGAAGTGAACCATAAAAAAACAGCTTGAAAAATACATTTATTTCCTAAAAAAATAGTCACTGTCAATTTTTCTTTTTTTTTTCTTGTTGATATCAACCAGATAACCCAATGTCAGATACTGGATCAGTGACATCTCCAGTAAACAAATACATGTATCTAGCTAAACAATGACAATATGAAGCTCCTTCATAAATCGGAATACGTCTTGGTGGATGGACAACATTGTGATTTGTCCCAATCCAAAAAAAAAAGGGATCACATTTACAATTTCTGGCTTTCCAAGAATGAATGTAAATTTGAAAATGTAAATTAGCATTAAAGATGACTTTTCAGGATGAAAAACAAGACTAAAAAACCCCAGTGACTCTTCCAGGAAGCAGATCAATATGCTCATCCATTTTAAACCCCAAGCAGCTGCAGCTCAGCCTCCTCCCCCGACTCTGGGGGGAAAATGGGGGCAAATCCTGATCTAAAAGGAACCGCAACCAAGATAACAGAAAATCATTGCTAAGTGTTACTGATGAAATGATGGTTGTTAGCTATATATAAATTTAGCCACTTGTAACCAGGGGCAACACAATATACGGTAAGCAGTAAGCATTGAGATATAAAGCAAGTAAATAAATTACATCTGATCTAAATCTTATATTGTATACATTTGGTTCGGTCTAAAAACAAACCAGATGAGCAGCATTTAACTTTGAGTACACAAATTTGTGTATTCATGTACAGGTACATCAACTGTGATTACTTGCATAAGAGTCTATTACCAAATATAGTAACATGGCAAACATGACAGGGCTGTCAAATTAGAAGTATATCATCGTAGGTTAGCTAGTATTTACAAACGTTTGAGACAACTTTCCTTCAAAATCAATAATTTATCTGCCTATCGATGTTAAGATTTTCCTTTGTTAGTGGTTTACGTCCATCAAAGTTTACTTTCACCGATTTTAGAATAAATGAAAGCTCTCTTCAGCCCAGAAACTCAGCATGGCCATTTTAAAGTAGATCAGAGCAGTATTTTCTTTACATCACTTATGTCATACATCACAACCTGTAAGCCTTACTGATCACCTAATCATTTTGACGCAAACATACCATTAATATTTGCTTTTCAGAGACGTTCAGGGTTCTTTTTAGCTGGACGACATGAGTAAAAACGTTGTTTTGGTTCAAAAACAAACTTGAGCATGGCTATTTAGCTTTACACAGCATAAACGTGCCTCATAACAGCGAGGGGAATCCATTCATAAAACAAAGTTTAACAAAAAATACATGATTATAGTACTGTGTGATTGGTAAGTAACACGAGCATAAGTGCCTGTGCACATGCCTGTACTTGGCAAGGTGTATTTGTGATCAGATCAGGAGGCACATGTCAACAATTTCCAAACCGGTGTTTCTGCTAGTTTAGCTTAAGAGAGGGTGAAACAGAAAACAAAACAAGTGTGTTCTCCTTTCTCCACGCCAAAGAGTGCGTGTGCATGTGAGCTTGACAGATCATTTTTGGATGGCATCAGCAAAACTGCAGCTTTATTATGTAATAAAGCATAACACATACTCAATGTGCTGTAGAAGAAAAAAAAACCAAATAAAACATAGTCTGACATCATGATGGTAAAACTCAAAAAAATGTTGAGTTAATGTGATTTGTTTCAGGGGGAAAAGAAAAAAACCTCTTTGGCAGTGTGTGTGTGTGTGTTGCCGAAGCTAGTCATGCCCCAGCTGCACTTCAGAGTAGAGTCCTCCCTCAGTGTGAGGAGCCTGAGGAAAGCATGGGGGCTTTTTACATAAGCACCACACTAAGTAGGTTGCGATTGCTTCCAGTACGCGTGCTGAATCTCCACATTGCATAACATATCGCAAGTCGTAATTGTTCTATGGCAATTAAGGATACCGTGATACATCACATGCACCGCCACATTTTTTTTTATTGCCCTGGTTGTTCAAGCGGTTTCATTTTTGTGCAGTCGCACTGAAAACACGAGTTGCAGCACATCTCATCACGAAGTGACTGATTTAAAGTTCATTTAAAGCACTCCGTCAAGGACTACATCACATCGCACATAGATACACTTTTTATACATATATATAAGTAAAAAAAATTGTTAAATTTTTTAAAAAGTACTGTGAGGAGTCTCAATGCCTTTTAAAAAAATAAATAAAAATTGATGAATTACAGAGCCATGTTTGTGTGGTTTGTTGCATTCCCAGGTGATTGATTTCTAGGCTCTCTCACTGCGCGCGAGTGTAGCTTCATGTCAAACGTTGGCCAGGACTGATTAATCAGGAAGTATATCTAAATACAAACTCCAGAAGCATTTTGTTCATGTGCTTTCCAGGCCTTTATGCTCATGTTGAGCAATCTGTACAGGATTAGTTCTCTGGCCCTTTGGGACATTTCCTTGGCACTGCCGTGTGGCTACAATGATCCAGAACCGAAAAAAAAAAAAAAAACATTTCATCGCGCGCTCTGGACAAAATCATCTCTGAGCTCAAATCCCAGAAAGATGGCCAAGCAATGAGCTCAAAGTGGTCAAGCACCAGGGTGAAAATTAAAGCAGGAAAAAAAAATTAGGACTGGGCTGGGAGAAGAGTCTGAAAATGGTTATGAGCTGATAATCGGTTCCATAGTATGTGGTAATTTTACGATGTAGTGATGAATAAAACTCGAACAATAGACTTTTTGGATATACATCTTTTAGCAGCTAAAAAAATTATTACAAGCTCAGACTGTTGTCTTTAATGGCCAACATTCATTAATCTGTCAAATCATTTATTTGTCTTTTAGATATATATTTTTTGAATAAATATATAAAAAAGGTTGTTTTTTTCACATGGCAAGTATGTTTTTTTTAGATGGAGAGAGAAAAAAAATATTGGTTTTATCAAGTATTCTCTGATCTGATACATACAACCACAATCAGGATGATACAAAAAAGGGGGGGGGGTGAAATCATTAATTACATCAAATCATTTGCAAGCAAAGCATTTGGTAAGTGCACAGGGAAAATTATACAAACTTGATAAGCCTAGACAGTACAGCAGCAGAGTGAAATCAACAGTAATAAATAATTACACAAATCAGTTTCTTGGTACAGATCTCCACAACACAATGTACTCAATCAGTGAAAGCATGCTTTCTGCCAGAAATTTACTCAAGTTTGATTTGCACCACAGCGGTGATCAAATGAAAAACTTAAAATCTTGACAAATTACAATAATTTTCCCTCTAGAGGAACCCAGACACTGAGTAATCACGGGAAGAGTTTTAACAAAATGAAGACGTAGAAAATGGTGCACGTTCTGCTATGCTAGCTATTTGTTTAAGCACCGATGCAAAATAAAATTTAGGGTGTTTTTCTGACTCAGCTTTGGGAGCCAGCATATACGGCAAGCTTATAGCTTCCATCCACCACGGCACAAACCTCTGCTTTATCTCGTATCGACTTCCTGACGTGGTTTCTGACTGTGCGACATGTTTTTAATCGCTTAATGTTGACAAATAGACACAGAGCTTCAACTTTATCACTATCTCTGCTGATTTGTGACGCGTGTATAAGGAACCGCCTTAAGACATGCCAAAAGTTTCCAAATGCCTCGTTATCAGCTACACTAGCCTCATCCCACCTGTGCAAAAAAAACTAAAACCAAACATCAGATGCAAACACTGAGGAGAAACTGACCAGGGGCTCCATTTTAGTCTCCACTAATGAACTCCCATGGGCGGATCGGGCAAGTGAAGAGAGGAGCAGCTGGTTGAAAAGGGGTGTGATGATAGCGGAGATTGAATTACATCATCAGTGCACCAGAACCAACACTTCTTGAGCAAACCTTTAAAAAACGCAAACACAAAGCTTCTAAGAGAACCCTGCCAGATGATAGGAAAACGCGCTGGATCAAGATTCCTCACAGAAAAGTTATGGGTTCTTCAAAAGAGATGGGGACTACACGTTTCATGTGAGAACACTTAAATAGGGAAATGCTCTTGAGTAGCTTTGAGTAGAACACCATCCAACCTGTCTACAAGAGAACTCTTTGAGGTAAAGAAATGTTATGAAGGACGGTTTTACACAGAACTTAAGGATTTCAACTATGAGAACACACTAAAGAGAGGAAAAAACTTATCTAACTTAATGGTTCTACCAGAAGGAAAAACCTAAGCTTTCTATATGAGAACGCACACAGGTAAACTTCTTGATGTTCCCCCAGAGATTTGCCTTTTTAACACGACCCAAGCGTTCTACAAATTAACCCTTTTATTTAGGAAAACACCCTGGAGGAGGGTTCTACACCGAACCTTTAAGGGTTACAACAATGGGACAAAGAGTCCCACAAAGAGAACCACTTTAGGTAGGAAAACCCTTTATGGGTTTTAACAGAGACAAAAACTGAGCTTCATACAAGAGATTGTTTTTAGATAAAGAAACACTCTGATGTACTCACACATCCACAACACACCTTTCAGAAATAAGAGCACTAATATTTCTTTAAAGGAAGACAAGAACTATTTACAAACCCATCGCTACGCTGATATTTTAGCTAATTATAAAGCAGCGTTATAATTAATTACAAGAGTATTGTGTCGTTTTATACCTGTTTGAGTTAACTAAAGTAGACAAATGGTTTTATTAAAACACTATTTAAACTATCTTGTGTTTGAGAACCTAAAATCACATCAGACACTATTTTCACAGCTTCTAGCACATAAACTATATTTAAAATCAACATATCCAAAGTACAGACTTTATAGAATAAAAGCAAGAATTACAAGATAAAAATATACGCCACTAATCAACCACAACCACTCAATAACTTGATTTCTACAAAACAAGAATCACTTGGTACCTGACACTGACTTCCTCACAGGCTGTTTTACGTGTGTGTATGTGTACACACATGCATGAATGTGTGTACACATCCTGTTTCCCATGACTCACTCTCAGCCAGTGATCTCAGGACTTAAAAAAAATAAAACTCCTCACCGACAAAAATACTGCTTACCTAAACAAATTTCTAGCTTGGTACGAGTCTCAAATACTTTTAATATGTTAAAGCAAAGCTGTGTTAGTGTATTCTTAGTGACGTCAGCTCGGCATGTTGAGGGAGATGTGTGTAATGGTTAGGGACACCTCGTTGGCCTTGAATAAGATAATGAGCAAAAAAATCAAGTCATAATGAGATTTAGAAACGGCTTGTATATTTAACCGATAATTGATTAGCTTTGCGGGGGTTTAAGTCTTTCTTCTGCAGGCTGGTCGTATTAACTTTCTCTACCTTAGAGATTACGCAAAATTTTTTTTATAAATCTCATGTGGACAGTGTGGCAAGTGGGATTTAGCCCCTGCTTCATTGTCTCTACTGAAACTGAGTGATGCAGCGGCACTTTAATATTACCTTTCATATTTGCACCAGACGGTCTAACTTTTATTAAATAATAAAAATCTTCAAACTGCTCGTGCATCTTACAGAGCATGAACTCGAGCACCTCATGGACCCACAGTGCATACTGGGACTCTGAGGTTAGCACGCGATGTATTCACTATAAAAGGGCATTTAAACGTCACTGGGAAATGAAACTTAAGAAAAAAAGTTCACATTTTTAAATGCACCAACAGCACGTTAGTCTTATTAAAACGTCGTTGTAACGGTTAGTGATAATGTGGGGAGGGGCACAGAAAATTAGTGAAAGAAGACTTCAATAAACATATTTTTAAAAATTTAAGGAGTTTACAGAAACTGTTTTGGAACAATTAAGGATCCTTTACACTACATAGTACCTTTATAAATATAAAAAAATAAAAATCTACGCTACTTTCATATTTCATTTTTTGTGTTGCAGCATAAAATTTGGCACATTACCACACCACAGTTTGAAAAGTGTATGGATGCATTTAGGTGTCTATGATTTGTACCAAAGTGTGAACAAAATTCAGCACAAGCATGCATTATATTTATAAATGCGCATACAAGTGTAAAAATTGTGTGTGTGTGTGTATGTGTGTAATGGGCGTATAAATGCATAAGAGCGTAAAAGGTATGTTTAAACCTGTGGAAGAGCTGATCAGGTACATGTAGGCATGTACAAGCATGTCTCAGGGATTTATAAATGTATAAGAATATATAAGAACATGTAAAGGCTTTATAAATGTATATTTTACAAATTCATCTGTACAAGAACTACGTAATTATTTATAAAGGCATTATAAATGTACGAGAGGGTATGTCTGGTGTTTAAATCAGTAGAAGGACTGAATGAGGGTGAACAGGTGTATACAAGGACTTTATGAATGTATACGAAGGGTGTAGCAGGGCTGAATAACCATGCATGAGTATGTAAAAGAAATATTGACGTAAAAGACTGTATTGATATTGCTTATGGCTGTAGAAGAGCTAATTAAGCCATGTATAATGGCTTTATAAACGTATAGGATTGCATAAATGTATTAGTGTGGGTGTGTAAGCACTGTATCAATGTTTGAGAGGGTATAACTGTATAACAGCATATAAGCTTTGTACGAGTATGTACAGGAGCTTTATAAATGTATAGGTAGTGTTTAAGTCTTTAGAAGAGGTGAAGAAGTGTGTATAATAGATTTAAGAGTGTATAAGAGGTGTTTAGGTTTGTAAAAGAGGTGAATAAACATAGGAGGTGTATAATAGCTTTATAAATGTTTAAAACTTTAGAAACACTATTAGTCTCTAAACGTTTTATATGAGCTGAATCAATGTTTAACAGTGCAAATGATTAGGCATGAGTATGAATAACAGTTGTAGATAGAGTATGTTTACAAAAATTTATAAATGTATGAAAGTGTAAAAATGCCCATGAGTGTATAAGGCGCGTGTAAAAGAAACATTTGTATAGGAGTGTGTACAAGGTGTTATTATGTGCACAAGTGTGTATGAGTGTATAAAAGCTTTATATATTCATGTGTGCAAAAGCTAAATAAGGATGTATACATGTATGTTTAAGAGGTGTACGAGTGTGTATGAGCGCAGTTTCATGTACACTAACACCTTATGATTTGTGTGTGTGAGATATCCAACACATATCTTGTGTTGTTTTACGATTATTGAACACGTTTATTTCCTCTTCGTTATCTAACATTATGAACGTCTGATGACGTAGAAAGGACAATGTGTTGTGATTATTACCAGAATATATATATATATATATATATATAGTTCAAGCCGCTAACTAGCAGTGTTGATCCCTAAAGCTAGCCAGCTAACCTGGTTAAACAAACAGGAAGGAAGGCTAAGCAAAGAGAAGCTCGACTGAGTTGGTAACACGGTGTCGTCTGGAGCTTAAGAAAAATCGTTAAATAAACCGGGTTAGCTTTAGAAATGATTCGACAGAGAGAAATCTGATTGAATTTAAAATGTTAACGGACGAACAGAAAACTAGCTCGAGAGCTTTCGTTAGACGTTTCAACTAATCTGACATATCAAGCTAGATAACGTTAACCTTACCAAACACAGTGTTTTTAATTAACATGAGTTTAATGTTTTAAAAATAATTTACTCACCCAAATAAATGTCACCAAACGAGCCCGAGCCGATTTTCCTCCCGAGCCTGTATCTGTTCCCGACTCTCAACTCCATCGTATAAAAATAACTCAATTACAGCTAGCAAAACAGCTAGCTTTAGCAGAAAATATATAAAGCGAAACGTTTATGTAATTACACTGATTTAAAAATATATTAAAAAAAAACAATAATATGCGAAATATATATATTCTCTGTCGTTCTGTTCCGTCCTCAAAGCCCGTATCCCAGGCTCCAACAGCTGAGCTAAGCTACACTGAAGCTAACGCTAAGGCTAATTCTCCTTCAATAATTGTCCGAGTTTTTTCACCATTTGTTTTTTTACATTCCGAACATCGCACCGTCACAATATCGGGCTCGACATGAAATCTGAAGCGTCAAATTTATGCTCCAGGTGTTTTCTTGTTAAAAACGAAGCGTTTAAAAAGGATGAATACGGATTTACTTTACATTGGAGAGCGAAGAAAATTACAGATTTAGATGCGTACACCGGAACCTTCTTTACCCCACTTCCGTCGCTCTACCGTTTTTACAGCCCGTCTACGTCTGACGTCTTTACGACGTGTACGTGCCGACGTCACTTCCTATAGCAACAGCGGGGAAGATCGAACGTGATTGGTTGGCTGGGGATTTTTCTTTTAGAAAAGGGGGCGGGGCGCTTGAGGACGACTTACACAACAACAAAAGGCTCGCCTGATGTTAGGTTCCTTTTGTTCGTTTCAATCAGTCCTGTCATGAAAATCTCACTTTTTTTTAAACAACTGCATTAAAATATTGTTTTAGAAACTTTTAGTCGTGCTATAAACCTTGAAAAAATCTGTATTGTAGTAGGCTGGGGACAATCTGTCGAGTATGGAGGAAAATAAAGCACTTTTACAGAATATAAAAATATCATTAAAGCACTCCCTGTGTGTTTTATTCCTCTTATTCAACCACTAATTAACAAAAAAATGACACCTTTATAAAAATTTATTAATCACCAACATGTTGTGTTTATATTTTTAGTTACATTTAATGTCGAGGAACTCAGGCGTCACAGTGGCTTAGTGGTTAGCGCTTGTCGCTTGGTGCATGGGTGGGTTTGGTGGGTTTCCTCCAGGTGCTACGGTTTCCTCCCACGGCTCAAAGACATCCAGATTATTCTAATAGGCGTTCATAAATTGCCCGTAGAGTGAGTGTGGGTATGTGTGTGTGTATGCCTTGCGATGAATTGGCACCTCATCCAGGGTGTACCCTGCCCACCGTGAGCCTGTATACAGGATAAAGCGGTATAGAAGATGACTGAGTGAGTGAGTGAGAGTGAGTCATGGAAAAACAAACTGGTTAATGTTATCACTTTACCATTTTATCTTGCTTTTAAAATAATTAGGATTAGGATGAAATCACACGTTGTCATGTCCTGTAATGAAAATTCCCACTTTTCAAATTAAAATAGGCTGAAGGATTTTGTCAAGTGTAGAGAAAATCAAAGCACTTTCACAGAATGTAAAAATATAATTAAAAGCTTAACCTGTGTGTTTTATTCCTCTTATAAAACAGCTAATTCCTAAAAATGACACCTTTTTTTTATTTATTACTCACCAAGATATTCTTTTTATAAATTTTTAATTACATATCCACACATCCATCTAGGAGCGTCTGTAGTCCAACTAGGGAATAATGGCCAATGATGACCTTTGTATTTATTCATATTTTTACGACCTTGGTTCAACATACTCACACACATTCACACGCTACAGACAATTTGGGAACGTCAATTAAGCTAACCTGTATGTCTTTGGCCAGTGGGAGGAAACCAGAGTACCCGTAGGAAAAACACCAAGCATGGGAAGATCATGCAAACTCAATGCACACAGACCCGAGGCAGGAATTCGAACCAGGACACTGAAGGTGCGAAGTCCCAGTGCTAATGACTAGGTCGCCATGCCGCCTTAATTACATTTAATGTGGTGGAACTCCCACAGAACAAGCTGGTTCCTGTTATCACTTACATTTTAGAAGCTAAACAGTCATCACTTCACCATTTTACCTTGCTTTTAAAAATATTAGTATTAAATCATACTTCGTCATGTTCTGTAATGAAAATTTCAACTTTTCAAATTGAAATAGGCCAGAGGGTATTTGTTGAGTGTAGAAAAAATAACGCACTTTTACAGAATTTAAAAAGGACATTAAACGCTTAACCTGTGTTTTATTCCTCTTATACAACCAAAAATGACTCCTTTTAAATTTATGAATCACCAGCAACTCCCACAAAACAGTCACCAATTCACCATTTTATCTCCTTTTTTTATTTTTAGGCTTAAATCACTTTACACAGGACTCCTGTCATGTGCTGTAATGGAAATTCCCCCTTTTCAAATAACAGCTAAGTTGAAATATTGGATTCTTCACTTCTATTAACAGTTTAAATTGTATAATGAAACAGAAAACTACTGATCAAATATCCCAGAAGTCAAATAAATATTGAATAAAATATGCCAGGATTTGCTTTTATAGGAAAATAATCAACAACAGGATGTTGTGATTCAGCCTCACATCACATCCTGAAGTGTTTTGTTCCTTTTACACTATAACAATTTGCCAAAAAAATGACACTCATTAAGTTTAAGTTAGCAACCAAGGATACACCATGTGTTTCATGCGTTTTGGTTACATGTAATGGAGTGGAATAGTCACTAAACAAGCTAGTGGATGTTATCACTCATAAACTCAGTATCCTCTTTTTTCCCTCTTTTGAAGGAGTGAAATGTATAGTGACCTGAAAACATACTGATAGATGTTTTTCATACAAATTTTCACTTTTCAAGCCACGACTAGAGTGATTTGCATCTTCACTCAAGTCTCTATAGAACCAATAATGTGTTCTATAGAGACTTGAGACTTGTAATAAATAAGTGCTTCAGTGTAAACCTGTTATATGCAGCAGCACTACCATCAATGATGCTGTTACAGACAATTCATCAACGCAGAAGGTAATCTATTTATTTATCTGTCATACAAAAGCAGGTCAGAAGCCTATAAGCCATTTTGCAGTCATCTCATCTGACTGGTCTATTGTATGGAAGCTTTAAGCTGCTCATGTTACAGAGGACAAGGACTCATGGTGTTTGTGCTCTCTAGGGTGTGTCCTATGCAAAACCATAGTGTTGAACCCAGTTCATACTGGTTTAACCTGTTGTAAAAACAGCACATCCTTGTGTCAGTGAGGAAGCAGCTTTTGGAATGATAAATGGATCAGTAATGTACACAGTCTAGACATGCAGCCAAATACTACTCTGAGCGTGGTGTAGAACCTTTATGAAAGAAATTGTAATCTAGCAGGAAATGTGCACAATTCAAATCAGATTAACACAGAATTGTTTAAAATAGCAAAAGAACAACAACAAGTGTTTATAGTCTACAGTCAGCTAAGGCTAGGCACAGTGAAACTCTGAATCTAGAAAAATACAGCCACACCCAGAAAAACCCAAGTGCACACACTGCCTGAACACAACGTAACTGACAGGTAGGTAAAGAGACACCCCCTTGTTGTGACTGGGTGGATATGTGGAGGTGGGTTACCAGGTTCTCTGGTGTCATCTCACCTCCAGAACAGTTGCCAGGCCATGAAATGTTTCTCTTAACTGGCACTAACATGAGAGTTCATGTGTGTTTGCGTGTGAATGTGTGTGTGTGTGCACATGGTGCCCTGCAATGCACTAGCATCCAATCCACGGTGTGTTTCCTCCTCATGACCATTTTTCCCGGTGTAGACCGTGGAGCAACAGCCATAAAATAATTACTTGGGCCGATTGAATGAGGCAAGATAAAGCTCATATATTGTATTCAACATCTGAGAAGTCTCCAAATTGTATCTGCTAATGTTCCATCTGAAATACAACTCAACCCAAGCATTCAGTGATATAGAAGTTAAACACGACTATGAGCTAATTAAGGGAAGATTAGCCATGTAAGAAACAGACTGGAGATGTACCTGTGCATCAATCTTATTTTAAAATTTTATATAAATAAACCGGTTTTTGAGAATATCATCAAATAAAAAAAAAACCTAGTTCATGCTTTTATCACCTCTAGGTTGGACTATTGTAATGCCTTACTGTTACAACTAGGTGCATAAACAAGCTTCAGTTAGTCCAAAATGCAGCAGCGAGAACCGAACAGATACGAGCACATCACGCGTATCTTATCCACACTGCATTGGTTCCCTGTGAAATTTTCCATCGATTTTAAAATACTGCTATTGACGTATAAAACATTAAATGGTCTCGCGCCGCAGTATCTGAGTGAACTGCTAGTGTCTTACGATCCGCCACGCCTACTTCGATCAAAG
>JAOVVB010000049.1:8843584-8854656 GCA_028570985.1 Heterobranchus longifilis
TATCTATCTATCTATCTATCTATCTATCTATCTATCTATCTATCTATCTATCTATCTATCTATCTATCTATCATGTTACACCCATTACCTACCTGATTTATTTGTCTTTCAAACTAAATTACAATAAATTATAAATGAAAAGTGTGAAAATGTGTTGTTTAGCATAGCAATTATGTGCCAAGCTTCATATTAGCTTTGTTAGCAGTACAAGCTAACTGTACTAGCCAAATACTGTACACTCACCAGAGGAATTGTTATTAAACATCTTTTATAACAATATTGTGTTTTAATAAATATGAGTACACACACACACACACACACACACACACACACACACACACTTCAACAGTTGTTATCTATGCCCTTTTTTAAAACTTGAACTGAATTATGCGCAGTATATGTAGTAATATGTTTCGTCTAAAGATGTCATTATTCGCACCATAGCTGATACTATCGTGTGATTATCAGAAGGCATATATGTTTTTTTTAGGTGGAAGTGTGTGCATGTGCATGCAGTATATACAGTACATATGTGTGTATTTTGTATTAGTTCTGGACACAGCAGGGCAGGAGGAGTTCAGTGCCATGCGTGAGCAGTATATGAGGACTGGAGACGGCTTCCTCATTGTGTTTTCCGTCACAGACAAAGCCAGCTTCGAGCATGTCGACCGATTTCACCAGCTCATCCTCAGGGTGAAGGATCGGTGAGCTCGCTGCTTATCTCTTCCCCGCTGAGACCTTTAAAACCTGAAAGTAAAGCATCTCGCAGCTTATGGCTTTAAATTCATGTCAGTACCAGTGTGTTGTTAAAGCTTCTGTCATATTTCTTGTCCCCATCACAGAGAGTCCTTTCCCATGGTCCTTGTAGCTAATAAAGTGGACTTGGTTCATTTAAGGAAGGTGACGAATGAACAGGGCTGTGAGATGGCTGCCAAACACAATGTAGGTTTGATCATACATTTGCATGTCATCTTTTATATTCATCTGCCTTTTTATAGTTTATAGTTTAAGCATTAAATGATGCGTAACAAAGCAGAAAGTCTAGAAGTTATTGCACATGTTATAGAGCATTCTTTATGATATATAGTCTTTATGTTTGGACTGAAACATAGCACCTCCCATTTATTCACTTTTAGTAACTGCTATTGGGACAATGCTGCTGTTAGTGTGTTAATGCTAAACTTTTGTTTAATTGTTTAATGTTATGTATGTTTTAAATATTATTACTTACGGGGACCTAAATTATTTTTAAAACCCTAATTACAAACACGATCAACTCTCTCCCCCTTTATTTGGACACAGGAAAATAAATGATATTTAATGTAAAAGCAAAAAAACATAAAAACTTAGGCCTCTTGGCTGATACGTACTTTTGGCTCGATTTCCAAACCATCCACGTTGCAGTTCACTGAAGGATCTCCGAAAGGCTCTGGTGTTCTGTATAACACGCCTCCACCTCAGCTGCTACTGCTTCTGTCTTTAATTAGAAAATTATGAGCAAGCCCAAATACAGTCTCAGGTCTTTGGCAAATACAGTATGAAACCGACACAAGAAGAGAGCTATCTGGAAAGCTTTTTTTTTCTCCTGAGACTGAAGACCAGTGGGATTGGCAGATGCAGAGCTAAAGGATTATTTTAGTATGTGTGTGGTGAATTGCAGGCTCCTGTGTTGACTCACCCCTAAAAACAGGCTGTGATTAAGGCCCTGTTTGCCCACGTGATGAGCAAATCGAAGACGTTGCCATTATTTTTGTCTGTCTTATTTATAGATGGAGTGAGTCATCGTGTAGGAGAATTACATCCACTCATTTTTTTTAACCTTTCATTCACAAAACAGATCACTTACATTGAGACCAGCGCTAAGGATCCGCCGATGAATGTGGACAAAGCCTTTCACGAGCTGGTCAGAGTAATCAGGTACGTCAAGGGTTTAAGATGTATACATGTACAATGCTCTTCCACAATTATTGACACCCCTAATAAATCCAACCTTTAATTGAAATAAATACTATTCAAGAAAAACAAATTCCTCATCAAGAAAATAATAGTTTCAAAACAAACACATGGTACATTTTTTTAAGGTTTTAGAATACAGAGCAGAACATTTGAGAACATTACAGAATCTTTCCAAGGCCTCTACTTACTAAATGTCTCAGAGTCACTAATAGAAATAATTCTCAAAGTTATTTTAGGACACAAATTTTTCCTATGTAAATAAAAGTTTATGAAGCTTCTTACTCTTTCAGCAAGGAGTAGGACTGCTCCTAGGAAAGAGTGTGACGTTACTGTTCATAACACTGAGAGCTGCAAATTAGGCTGCAAATTACAGTGGGTGTGTTAGTTTTGACAGATTTTTGTAGTTTTAAACGGTTGAGATCTGTGGCAGTTGTGTGAAAGCTTTATGCACATAGACAAAACTTATAGCTGTGTGACTCAGCTGCACAATGTTATCCTGCTCAGACTGCTCCAATCAAAGTTCTTTCAAGCACCTCTAATAGAGCTGTGTGGGACTGTCAGAATCTGATCAAAATAACTTTGAAAAGAATGCCAAACTGGGGATAGGATGAGGCCGAGGAGGTGGTAAAAAGTAAAAAAATAATTAAAGGAAAAATTCTGCCCTACTCTTTCCTCTAAAGTGAGTGGCAATTTGTGAAACCTTTTATGCCACCTGTCAGTTTGCTGCAAGTGGCCCTATCGAGTGTGAAAAACGGGTACGCCGTGTTAATGAAATGATGAAGTGCTGCTTATAACAGAGTCTAAAAAAAACAGTTGTGTAGACTCAAATTTGTTTTTATATTTACTTTATGTATATGCCCGAGATGATTATTTTAATGTGTGTACCATGAATGGTGCTCACAACTCCAGGAAAACCAACCATGAAGGCAGCTGTTTTTTTGTTGATTTCACCCTGCATTATAGGGAAAGGTATGAATCTGTGTGTGGTCTGTGGTGCTGTAAGATCTAAGTTTGATTTATTATTTCTGACATTGTCATTGTGCCAAACCCAAATTATCACTGTTTCAAAGCAGCATATTCATTAAAAAAATTTAAGTATCAATCACCTGTGGAAACAGCATACATGACATTCATTAATGGACCAGTTGCATACTGCAAGCAATCTGTCACAAAAAGTATTCCTTTTTAGTTTAAATGTATCTTTAATGAGCTCCAGTCACGCAATGTTACCACAACATCTGTCCTCCCATGCATGTCTCTGCCTGAATGCCATTTTCTTGCAACTAGTTAGGATGCTTCCTCCTAAGCTCTCCTAAGTTTTATGGAGATGGAAATGATTTCCTATTTTAAGAATGTAGAAAAATTGCTTTTAGTCCTACTCCTAAAAGTAAGACCAAAATTGTGTCACTCTGAGAATTTTTGCCCACTTATAAGCGATTTCCTACTCTGAGACGTTTAGTAAATATGGGCCCTGATCTATTCCAGCTCTTAGTGCCGTTTCTTGTGCACCTTCCTCTTCTGCTCACCCCACATATTTTTAAAGCAGTTCAGGCCAGGGAAGAAGCTCGATTCCATACTCAGATAACCATGTTTATGTTGTTTTGGACATATTGTTTACATTGTTTACTATTGTCCATCTGGAAGCTCCAGTGACAACACAGGTTTAGTTTCCTTGCAGAGTCAACCACATTTTAATTTTAATTTCTTATTTATTTTCATCCATAATGCCATGTACCCTAAAAAGATTTCTACGGTATTATACAGTTGGAAAAGTTATTTTTTAAAACCATCCCATTTTTTCCCCCCCCCCCCCCGTCTTATTTTTCTCTGAATTAATTTATTTCAAAGATTTTTTTTATCAGTTGCATTTTACCATTTTCACTAATCTTTAAAAGGGGTACCAATAATTCTGGATAATTCAATAATTAATAATAATTAAAAATATTAATTAATAATTAAAAATAATCAATAATTCTAAATTGTAAATAATAGTGTGATTATCATATTACTGCTGCAGATGCAGTGTGTGGTTTAATTAATATAGTTTATTATATTCTATATTAGTACTAAATCCTACAAGAGTGTAGTTATGTATTATCCAACTATATGAACTATAGGACACATTTGGCAAATGTATATCATTATCTTTATTAATTGCAGCAATTTGGGATATCTCATTGCTTAACTTTATCACACACAGACCACAAACTAGCTCTGTTAAAACATTAGAAACAAATGAAAATAGTATCTACAATACCGTTTTTATATGTAAAGCTTATACATATATAACATTATATTATATTTACATTATGCACATATCACAAAATACACAAAAGCAAGACAATTTAAAAAGGAAAAAAAAAAAAAACATGGCCATGACACTTACAGCTCACTTAAATCATTTCTGCTCAAAAGTTTTTACTGACCCATCCAAATAATTGAATTCAGGTGTTTTAATCACTTCCATGGTTACAGGTGTAAAAAGACAAGCTAAGCACCTAGGCATGAAAACCGCAAACATTTGTGAAAGAATGGGACACTCTAAGGAGCTCAGTGAATTCCAGCGTGGTACTGTGATAGGATGCCACCTGTGCAATAAGTGCAAGCATGGAATTTCCTTGCTACTAAACATTCCACATAGTGGTATTATAAGTGGAAGCAATTGGGAACAACAGAAACTCAGCCACGAAGTGGTAGGCCACGTAAAATCACAGAGCGGAGTCAGTGGATGCTGAGACGCATTGTTCACAGAGGTCGCCAACTTTCTGAGTCAACAGCTACAGACCTCCAAACTTTATGTGGCCTTTAGATTAGCTCATGAACAGTGTGTAGAGAGCTTCATGGAATGGGTTTCCATGGCCGAGCAGCTGCATCACAGCCTTACATCACCAAGTGCAATGCAAAGCATCAGATGCAGTGGTGTAAAGCATGCCTCCACTGGACTCTAGAGCAGTGGAGACGTGTTCTCTGGAGTGACAAATCACCCTTCTCTGTCTGCCAATCCAATGGACGAGTCTCGGTTTGGCGGTTGCCAGGAGAACGGTACTTGTCTGACTGAATTGTGCCAAGTGTAAAGTTTGGCTGAGGGAGAATTAAATGTTTTTCAGGAGTTGGACTCGGCGAGTTGGACCTTAGTTCTAGCGAAAGGGACTCTTAATGCTTCAGTATACCAAGACTTTTTGGACAATTTTATTCTCCCAACTTTGTGGAAACAGTTTGTTGATGGTTCCTTCCTGTTCTAACATGACTGCGCACCAATGCAAAAAGCAAGGACCATAAAGACATGGATGACCGAGTTTGGTGTGGAAAAACCTGACTGGTCTGCACAGAGTCCTGACCTCAACCCGATAGAACACCTTTGGGATGAATTAAAGTGGAGACTGTGAGTCAGACCTTCTCGTCCAGCATCAGTGTCTGACCTCACAAATGTGCTTCTGGAAGAATGGTCAAAAATTTCCATAAACACACTCCTAAACCTTGTGGAAAGGCTTCCCAGAAGAGTTAAAGCTGTTATAGCCAAGGGTGGACTAACATCATGTTCTAAACCCTCTAGATTAAGAATTTAATGTTACTGAAGTTCATATGCATGTGAAGGCAGGCGAGCGAATACTTTTGGCAATATATAAATACGTTGACTATATAGTGATCATACTATTACTTAATTAATAGCAGTTTATGTATTGATATTGGCTCCAGTGTCATTTTATTTAATTAGAATTCCATTGATTTTATTGAGTGTATTTACAGCACAAGACACAGATTTCATCATTACATATTATGGTCAGGTCAAAAAGTCAGACAACGGTGCTGAATTTAATACTTCTCCTCTCTTGAACCAATAATCAGAGAAAAACAAATTAAATCTGAAATCAGAATCAGAACTGAAAACAACTGACCTACAGCTCTGTTTTTAAAGCCTCCCTACATACACAACTTCTGAAAAGTTGTTAAACCTGTACTGTACAGCTGAAGCGTATGTGAATAATGTGTTTTAGTAAGAACTATACATAATTAAGTTGGAACAAAGTACGCTGATTCATTCATAGTTTGTGCTTGTTTTTAATGACCAATTGATGACCATATCAGTGCTAGTAATTAATACTGATCAACTATTGTCATATAATAAAACTTATTGTTGTAAAAACCCTTAATGAGCTCACAGAATATAACCCAATTTTACTAGTCAATTCTAATGATAAGCGAAATGAGCGCAAGTTTTTGGAAAATCCTAATCATGCATTATGGTAATAATCATTTCTGTAATAACTATGCTGAATATTTGACTTGTTGGAATTTCCTCTTTTCTGTATACACAGTAAAATCCCCATTGCTGATCAAATATTTTTGAACAATTTTTAGTTTTAGTCCACAACTGGACTCATGTGAACACTGCATGGTGTTAATTCAACGGCGTTAGTTAATTTAACACTGGGGAAATTCCTGTATAAGTGACGCATCGACCACAGTGTAGGAATATCTGACAAAACAGAAAAGGAACCTTATCTTACGGCAGCCACCATCATTTCCTCACGCCCTTTCACCCCATTATCTCTTCAAGCGTCTTCTTATTTCCCTTTCCTTTCTGACTTCCTGCTATCTCTTTCTCTCAGACAACAAGTACCAGAGAGGAATCTGAAGAAAAAGAAGAAGATGAAATGGCGAGGAGACAGAGCTGCCGCTTCTCCCAAACTCCGCTGCACTATATTGTGATCTCCTCTATACAGAACAGTTTCTCGTAGAGCTGTGATTGGCAGGGAAGCATGGAATATAAAACAGCCATGCCAAGGAGAAGCTGACAAGACGTCTTAAAAGGTTAACAAAGATGCAGCTGTTTTGCACACGTGCAGAGACGAGCAGTGAAGAGCTTAGTGGCGCACAGCTATTGAGTCCTTTTCTTCACTTGATTGTGACATGCGGAAAAGGGTGTTGGCTGCCTTCCAAGTGCTCAGTGGGAGTGGACAGTATTTTGCCTTATCGCTTTGCGTCTCTGTACTGATATGAAGTGTTAAGTTGTAGCTTGGCCAAAGAAAAGCCAGTCATTAGCACTGAAGATTGCTAATGCTGTATTGGGAATTTGGGATACCTCCTAAAACATGGCCTTTACTGTTAAGCACAAATGTACAGGTTGTGACTGAAAGGGACCTTTTTTGCACTTTGATATTTGATATTGCACAAATATCATATCATGTGGTCTGGTCTGGATAGAATTTCTGCCTTTGCTGAAGACTTGGGTTGTAAATGGCTAAAAGAATGGATTATGTTGCACTTGTGTAGGCTGCTCATTCTGTTGTTGTTGCTGCTTTATTTTTGCATTAAGGATGCATTTCCTTTTATCGCATCTGCTTTTAGCCTCACTAACAACTGTCAAATTTTGCACCTAAACAGTGGTGGAGATTCTGTCGTTTTCTATGTTTATTATCCAACCAGCTCATATGTTTTATTTTTTATTTTTTCTTAAAAAATGACCTCTTACCTTAGTGGATTAAATTTACTTTAGACCAAATGAGTCCAGAGCACGAAGGATATATCCCTCCAGCTTAACTGGTGTTCTGTACTAATGACTTTGAAGGATGTCCATTCAAATCCTGCAACTGCCATAGAGCAACTGGATTTTTAAATGTTTTTATTTATTTTTTTGTTGATTATTTTAATTTTTGCTTCACGGAAGTCACTCATCAGAAGTGATGCTGCTGTAATATTCCCACACTACTTCTGAATTGGGGACCCAGTAGGTGCACAAATATGAACATGAAGAATCATGCTCAAGACACACTCAAGACATATCACCTCCACTATAGGTACCATATAAGTATGGAAAGTGAAAATATATGGGATATTACAGTACATTGAAGATTTATTGAATTTCCGCATTGTTATTAGTCTTCTCATGGCTAAAAGGAGCAACATACAATTGAGATTATCCAGGTCTGAGTGATGAGATCTCAGAAGGGAACCTACCCAAGGACTTTGGCTTAGCATGCTCAGCACTATCAGAAGCTTCAGCAGCAGTGTTTAGAAAATATTACCACCTTTTACGGGGTTTCTGGGATTCTTTGTTAATTAAGAGTCTCTAAAAAAAGGTTATAGTTGGAACTCTCTTTACTCAACAGAGCTTCACTAAAGAACTAATCCTTAAGGGCTTTCCCAAAAGGACAAACCTGAGAAGATTTAAGAGTTCCAGATTGAACCAAGTTTTAAAGGGTATTGTTTTTAATGTGTGGTGTGAGGAACCGATCCCTGAAGGGACCCAAATTGTGTTTACATGTAGTGTTTATAATGGGATGGTGAAGTGAAGATAAATATCACAGGTTAATGTGTGATGTAATTCCATATTTGTGGGCACACACACCTTGTACGTTTTCATCGTCGTGAATATGTGAAGTTGAAATTGTGACATTACTTGTAGTGTTGTTAAAAGAACCGAGAATCTTCAGGTGTCGAAATAAATTCGATTGCTCCCAGCTTTCATGCAGTTATTTAATTTGAACGAATCATCACATATCACGGTTCTGTTATTATTCCATAACTAATGCAATATAAATGAAGAACCTCCTTTTTGAGAGACAACTGTCCTAATTACTCTATGTAATGGGATTTATTACATGTAGTAAGTGACTGATAAGCACATTTTTTCTGTCCATCTCCACATTTTCCAATAAACTCTGGGGTTTCTATTTAAATGTGTCTTTCATCACCTTTTACAGTATTAAAATAATAGTGTGACATAATAGTCACCATACACAACTTTGCCAAAAGAAATTCTGAGACGGTGCTATTGTGCATTGTTTGTTACATGTTAAATATGTACGCAATGTTTTAAGCAATTATGTTTTGGTACATCTGTATTGAGGGTGTATTCATTTTATCAATTGTATTTTCCCATTCCTTTTTATTTATTTCACTTTCTGTTATTCCTAATAAAAACTCTAAATGATCAGCAAAGTCGCTTGATTTATTAAGATGCCAAAGTGGTTGCAACCTAAATGACTGTACACCAATCAGACATAACATTAAAACCATTAACAATATTACAACCTAGGTTTTGGGTTCCCCTTGTGCCACTGAGTCGGCTCTGGCCGCTCAGTGTGTGGCTCCACAGGGCCTCTGGGTGATGTGCTATGGAGTCTTCCAAAACTTTGTGAACTCCTGACTATCACACACATACAGTATGTGTTTCTTTCCTAAACTCATGCCATATAGTTGTAACACAACTGCATAGGATGTCTACTAAGTGGCCCAAACCCTGTTTCAGCATGACAATGCCAATGACAATACCCACAAAACAAGCTAAATAAATGCACAGTTTGCCAAAGTTGTAGTAGAAGAACTTGAGGGTCCTACACAGAGCCTTGAACCCAAACCAACTGAACACCTTTGGGATGAACTAGAAACCCGATCACATCCCAGGCCTCCTCAGTACCTGACCTCTCAAATACTTTTGTGACTCAATGAACAATTGTTTTTACCCATGCTTTAAAATATAGTGAAAAGAAGTTGCTAAATCTCGAACAGGGTGTTAAACAAGCCAGAATGGTTTAGAATTGTTCATATCTGGATTTGCTAGTAAATGTCAAACTTAGGCATGCTTCTATAATGTTTTATAGTTTACATTCAGGGTAATTATCACATAAAATTATTTCAAAACACATTTGGGCATTAACTTTAGCAATAAAATTGTATTAAAATAAAGTTTTCATCTGATGGTAATGCACATGACAATCATTAACAAACCTCAAATGCATAAATCATGTATTGTTCAACTTTATAGGGTCTACATATTGCTCTGGCTTGGCATGCTGTTACAGAAGCTGAGCTGCAGAATGCTCTTAACCACTAGATAGCAGCAGTGATTCACAATTCTTGTGCATGTTTGCTTGGCTGCAGTTATACCAGTTTTCTCCATGACTTAACCTAACCTAAACTGCTATACCGTAAATGTTACACTTCTTCAATAACCAGAAGTTGTAGAACCTTTTAAATACAGATGAGCAGTTTTAAGCCTTTATCTTCTTTGAGACCTGGTTCCAAATTCCTGACTGAACCAAAGGTTCAACTCTTGAACTCTTGCAATGGATACAAAGACAGGAACTGAGACATTTACTGTATTCATCTTCACTTACTGCATTGCCCCATAAGAAATTTTACTATGGTATGTACTATAGTGTACTACGTTCACTGTAGTACATACCAAAAATACCATAGTGCTACTGTGGTACTTCGAACATTACTATGGGAGACACTATAGAACTTTATAAATGCATTGTCTGGCTCAAAAAAACCTGTCTGGCTCACCTGTATACTGGTAGGTGTTGGGTGGGTAGTCGAGTTTCGGCCACCAGAGGGGGTAATTGAGCCACTGATCTGGATTTATATTTAATTTAAATATGCTTTAAATGTTAACTTAAACTCAGAGGTAACTTAAACTGAGTCTCTCTCTCTCTCTCTCTGCGAGCCGGCTGCTCGTGAAGACTGAAGACGGATCATTGTCCTGCTGCATACCCCATACCACTTGAGCTCGAGGTCTCGAACTGATGGCCAGGATTTTCTGGTAATGAAGAATTCATGGTTCCAGGTCCTGAAGCTACAAAGCAGTCCCAGACCATTATACTACCACCACCATGTTTGATTGTTGGTATGATGTTCTTTTTATGAAATGTTGTGATAGTTTTAGGCCAGATGTAACAGGACACATATGTTCCAAAAAGTTAAACTTTTGTTTCATTGGTCTACAGCATATTTGCCCAAAGTCTTACAATAGCCCTTAATAACTGAAATCATCATTTAATTCAATTTAATTCAATTTTATTTGTATTGTACTGTTAACAGTGGTCATACTGAAATGGCACTGAAACTTGAGAATCTCTGACGTATGTTTGTGTTTGTCATCGGGGCATAGCTCCAGACACATGTGTTCCCAGTAGTGAAAAGGAAGTTGTGTTGTGCATTTGTTGTTGGAAATGGGTCTCTCAGCGGAGGAAAAGGTGTTCACATCATCTATTAATTTACTCAAACCTGAGACCTGGTGCGTTTAAGTAAATGACTACAAACCGGATTCCAAAAAAGTTGGGACACTATACAAATCGTGAATAAAAACTGAATGCAATGATGTGGAGGTG
>JAOVVB010000049.1:8854756-8865751 GCA_028570985.1 Heterobranchus longifilis
GTACTGTGTTAATAACAGTTAAAAGCGATACTCTTTTCATTTGAGCTGTGCAAAGAGCTTGCAAGCCACTGTATTTTTCTGTGCAAAGAAATGCTTGAGGGCTTTTTGCGTAGAGTCCGATGGTTGCGTAAGTGCGCTGTAGCGTCAACTGGCGTCCATCTGGCTTCTGACATGCGCCGGTGCGAGGGCCCGTTCATCGCTGCTCGCAGCTTTAATTACTATTATTTTTATTATTATTATTATTGTTATTATTATTATTAATAATAATAATGTTATTATTGTTGTTATTATTCTGTTATAGAGATGAATGGTGTTCCCATATCCCAAAATCTCCTCCCTGTCAAGATCTAATGACATTTCACAGCTGAGTTTCAACACATTTTCATATAGATATTTTCAATATATTTTAATATTTTGCAGGTGTTTATCGGTATAGTATGTTGTGGTTTCATAATGCTAATTATCAAGTCACTATTGAGAAAATGCAGCTTTTTCATACACAACATCACTCAAACTAAGATGGAAACAAAAGAAACAGCAGGAAGACAAAACTGCTGAGACAACCAGAGAGGAGACAATCAGAGGACAAAGACAATGTGGATTTATTCCAGCCACAGCAGACGGAGAGAATGGTCCCAGAGCTGACTCCCCTCCTATAAACAACATCAGGATGGAGGCATGTTTCTCTCACACTTTATTTGTAAAAGTAGAAAAGATTCTCACAGAAAGACTAACAGAAAGACTCAGAAATACTCACAGAAAGACTCTCACATAAAGACTCTCACAGAAAGACACTCACAGGAAGACTGACAGAAAGACTCACAGAAAGACTCTCACATAAAGACTCTCACAGAAAGACACTCACAGAAAGACACTCACAGGAAGACTCACACAGAAAGACTCACAGAAAGCTTCACAGAAAGACACACAGGAAGACTGACAGAAAGACTCAGAAAGACTCTCACATAAAGACACTAACAGGAAGACTCACAGAAAGACACTCACAGAAAGACACTAACAGGAAGACTCACAGAAAGACACTCACAGGAAGACTCGCAGAAAGATTCTCACAGAAAGACACTCACAGAAAGACTCACAGAAAGACTGACAGAAAGAATCTCACAGAAGGATTCTCTCAGAAAGACTCACAGAAAGACTCTCACAGAAAGACACTCACAGGAAGACTGACAGAAAGAATCTCACAGAAAGACTCACAGAAAGACTCTCACAGAAAGATACACAGAAAGCTTCACAGAAAGACTCACATGAGGAGTCCCACAGAAAGACTTACGGAACGATTCACAGAAAAACTCTCAGAAAGACTCTCAGAAAGACTGTCAGAAAGACTCTCAGAAAGACTCACAGAAAGACTGACAGAAAGACTCTCAGAAAGACTCACAGAAAGACTCTCACAGAAAGACTCTCAGACTCTCACAGAAAGACTCTCACAGAAAGACTCACACAGAAAGACTCACAGAAAGTCTCTCACAGAAAGACACAAAGAAAGCTTCATAGAAAGACACATAAAGACTCACAGAAAGACTATCACATAAAGACTCTCACAGAAAGACCCACAGAAAGACACTCACAGGAAGACTCACAGAAAGACCCACAGAAAGACTCTCACAGAAAGACACTCACAGAAAGACCCACAGAAAGACACTCACAGAAAGACTCTCAGAAAGACTCACAGAAAGTCTTTCACAGAAAAACTCTCACAGAAAGACACTCACAGGAAGACTCACCGAAAGACACTCACAGGAACTCACACAGAAAGACACACAGAAAGACTTACAGAAAGACTCTCAGAAAGACTCACAGAATGACTATCACAGAAAAACACACAGAAAGACTCACAGAAAGACTCAGAAAGACTCTCAAAGAAAGACACTCACAGAAAGACCCACAGAAAGACACTCACAGGAAGACTCACAGAAAGACTCTCACAGTAAGTCTCACAGAGAGATTCTCACAAAGACTCACAGAAAGACACTCAGAAAGACTCACAGAAAGACTCAGAGAAAGACACTCAGAAAGATTCTCACAGTAAGTCTCACAGAAATACTCTCACAGAAAGACACTCAGAAAGACTCACAGAAAGACACTCAGAAAGACTCACAGAAAGAATATCACAGAAAGTCTCACATAAATACTCTCACAGAAAGACACTCAGAAAGACTCACAGAAAGACCCACAGAAAGACACTCACAGGAAGACTCACAGAAAGACTCAGAGAAAGACACTCAGAAAGACTCTCACAGAAAGTCTCACAGAAATACTCTCACAGAAAGACACTCAGAAAGACTAACAGAAATACTCTCAGAAAGACTAACAGAAAGACTCTCACAGAAAGACTCTCAGAAAACTCTCAGAGAAAGACTCTCTCAGAAAGACTCACAGAAAGTCTCACAGAAAGTCTCACAGAAAGATTCTCACAGAAATACTCTCTCAGAAAGACTCTCAGAAAGACTCTCAGAAAACTCTCAGAGAAAGACTCTCTCAGAAAGACTCACAGAAAGTCTCACAGAAAGATTCTCACAGAAATACTCTCTCAGAAAGACTCTCAGAAAGACTCTCAGAAGGACTCTCAGAGAAAGACTCTCACAGAAAGACACTCAGAAAGACTCACAGAAAGACTCACAGAAAGACACTCACAGAAAGAGTCATAGAAAGACTCTCACAGAAATACTCTCAGAAAGACTCACAGAAAGACTCTCACAGAAAGACACTCACAGAAAGACCCACAGAAAGACACTCACAGAAAGACACTCACAGAAAGACCCACAGAAAGACACTCACAGGAAGACTCACAGAAGAAAGACTCTCAGAGAAAGACACTCAGAAAGACTCACAGAAAGACTCTCACAGAAAGACTCAGAGAAAGACTCTCACAGAAAGACTCACAGAAAGACTCTCACAGAAAGACTCAGAGAAAGACGCTCACAGAAAGACTCACAGAAAGACTCATAGAAAATCACAGAGAAAGACTCTCACAGAAAGACACTCAGAAAGACTCACAGAAAGACACTCACAGAAAGACTAACAGAAAGACTCTCACAGAAATACTCTCTCAGAAAGACCCACAGAGGACTCTCAGAGAAAGACCCTCTCAGAAAGACTCTCAGAGAAAGACTATCAGAGAAAGACACTCAGAAAGACTCACATTTCAGACCACTCTGAGGATTAAAGCACAGAGGAGATTGGTGGTTAAAATAATAAGATAATCATTAGCTGCAGCCCTATTCTGATCTATTCACACCTTTTTTAAAGCTCTCTGGAACTTGTTGTTGTGCTGTAAGTGATACTGTATATTAATAGAGTCATTAATAATATGTATTTAAGCAAGTAAGGGTGCTTTCACAACTTCCTTGTTTGGTCTAGTCTTTCGGACTTTTCAGTTTGATCCAAAACCAAAATTCCCTAGAGCAAACAGCCGGACATGAGGTGATCTCAGTCCGGATCAAACTGGACCACGGTCCGGGTCGTTTCTCATGTGAAAGCATGTTTTGGATGGTTCGGACTTTCAGACCAATTACAGGAAGTCTTGGCAGGCTATCATCTGCTATCATCATGTTATCAGAGGAGCTGATGTGTGCTTTGTGTGTTGGCAGTGAGTCTGAGGACAGACAGGTGTCACAACTCACTATAAGACCAGACCAGACCAGACCAGAGAGAAGATACGAGGAGCCATCTACAAAGCAATCAGTGACAAGTATCAGGAGATCACGTATGTGATGACGACAGGATGCACGTCATGCAGAGTTCTGTAGTGCGCTCCCATAACTGTGTGTGTGTGTGTGTGTGTGTGTGTGTGTGTGTGTGTGTGTGTGTGTGTGTGTGTGTCTAAATATCATTATAAAACAACAACAGATTCCACCCTTCCTACCCTTCTCTGAGCCAACAGTGATGCTCATCTCACCCTGTTTTCTTTCTTTCTTTCTTTTAGTTTTTTATCCTTTCATTTGGAGTCTCATTTTCTACGATCAGCAGGTCTTTTCTCTCTCTCTCTCTCTGTGTCTGTGAGTGGCTCCTCAGAACCAAAAGAAAAACAGAACAAAGTCCAAGAAGTTCTCCTGTTACAGCCCAGATGGAGGAGAAGATAAACACACACATGGTGACACACGGGATGAGTTAATGTGAGGACACACACACACACACACACGCTGAATATCTGAAAGACGAGCCGTCCCTCCGGCTGCCAGTGGGACAGCCCATACTAACACACATGGAAAAGTCAATACTGATGTTTCATGTGTTTATTGTTTCTGCTGATAAAGTCATATCTGTAAGGTCACCGTGATCAGGCTCTCTGCTCCGTAAGAAAAAAACAGATCTCCAAAAACCAGACGGAAGAAGATCTGCTGTGAAGAGCAGCTGATGTTTGCTGCTTTGCATCATGGGATCAGTGAGGGAATACACAGTGTGTGTACATATCCAAATATACTGTGACTCTTTACTATATCTCACTGAAACCAATACCAGTATACATACTTGGACATTTTCATCACTTAGAGAAATAATAACACTTATTTTCATTAGTAAACAGAAAAAATACAATCCTAACTAAATAATAATAATAATAATAATAATAATAATAATAATGATAATAATAATAATATTCTTTATCAATTTAGATATTATTTATCTAGTCACACAAACACAAAAAGTCAGAAAAAGAAAGTGAACTGTGTTAAGGATTTTTTTTTTTTTTACCAAAATCTGGGCCTGTGGAACAAATTAATTAATTAATATCAGTCTTATCACCATAAGTAGTCCAATAAGGTGGCCTGAGATTGCATGCAATTGCATATCAGGTCACAGAGAGCCATGTACTATGAAAGTGAATAATTTAAAAAGTCAAGCAATAAAGATCGCACCAGAGTTCTCTGAAATGCAAAATTTGCCATTATTACAGTATTTTTCTCAGAGAATGTATCTGCAGTACTTGATTTATATTCGTGCCTTGTTAGCATCCCTGCCTTTCTCGTGAAAGGGAATCTCTCTCACAAGGGGGCAAACGCATCAAGCATGTCACTGCATGTCGTAGTGTGTATGGCTGTGTATGTGACATATAAAATTTGAATTCGAAATGTCCAAGTGCTGGTCATTTCAGGAAGGGCATCCAGGATGCCAAATGACAAATCCAATACTTGGTTTATCCTGGTGATGGTGATGGTCAATCTGTAGGCTATCCCGGGAGCACTGACTATAAGGCAGAATTACACCCCGAATGTGACATAGTTTGGGAAAGCCACTGTACCAAGATGAAAAACACAACAATGGGTGTGAGCCTCTCTTTAACTAAAGTATTAGCAGTGATGATAGCCAGCCAATGACAGCTGTAATGCAAAGGAGATGCTTGAACCCAGTTTATTCACCAGCTAATTGTGAGATTGAGATGAGAGCAAAAGGTAAACACAATAATACTTTTCCCTGCCACTAGTTCCTCTCAAGGTTCCTTCCTCATGCATTCTCTGGAAGTTATTCATCTGCAGAGTGTATTGACTATTCAAGTAGAATGGAATTCACATACATGATGCACATTTTTATTATTTACACAGCAGTACTCATGGCCAATTTTACAACTATGTTGTGTCAGAGGCAGGAGGTGGGGGTGGGGTAACGAGTGAGTTCAATTCCTTGACAGTAACACAGAAAACACTAGAAAGAGAAGGAGAGAACATGTTGATGTTTTTAAGCTACAGTATCAACAACGAGGGGGCAGAGGTGGCTCAGTGGTTAAAGTTTTGGAAGGTCAGTTCTTGCCCTGACACTGCAGGGACGCAACTGTTGGACCTTTACAGTAAGCAAGGTCCTTCACCCCCAATTACTGAGATACAATAGGGCGTTGAGCTGGCAACCCAACCCTGTAAATAACTGCCAAAGAGATGGCGGATGTACTATATCTGTCGCCCCCGATGTGACCGACGGCACTTAGACTGAACCATCCATACAAGAGAGATTTGGTGTCACTGACCATTAGTGATTGTTGATAACCTAGGAAAGTGGTGCCATAATCTGCCTTTAAGCCTTAAGCTCGTTCCTTACTGGTACCACTACAGATGCTTGTATTATAACATGTTGAACTGCTGCCTTATAAGAAAACAGACTTACTGTACCAGTAAGAAAGGCATGATGACATCAAGACAGGTGCCTTCTCTTTCAGACATGCTTAATGAGAAATACCAGACATAGTGCACTGGCAATCCGAGCATACATATTAAACAAACCAAATTATAAAAGATTTAAGGACACTTGAGATGCAAGACATTTCAGTAAATCAGAATACTGAATATCAAAAATTCATATAAAACCATTAGTCTAAACAAAGTCTATTCAATACAGTGTGTCCTATATACTGTACATATATACAATAAATTATTCTCCAAACCAGCTGAGCTTCCTTTGCTCTGTGCTCAGATCCACCCAGCATCACACAAGCGCACCAGTGCACCAAGGGGAACCCAGTAATAGACTCAATTTAAGAGAACATAAAGCCTCACTATGAAGTGGAAAACTATTTAGGGGAAATTTTCACAGCATTCATAATACAGACCTTAATGGCTCTTTGCATGGATACATTGAAAGTACAATCATGTTATTTGAGCCTAAAAAGAAAACAAAATCATGGCATTTGCCACCTCGATTGCTATATACAACATTTAAGTGCATTTCTGATACCCCTGGTCTAAGTGGTAAGCAATTAGTTAAAATATTCACAATGCACTGTCAATGATATATTTATATATATATACTATATATATATACACACACACCCACACCCTGTAAGGGTGGGCTTAGTGTTCATTGTTAATCACCAATTAACCCTTCAGTGCTAGCAGCTAATTCATCATTTATCATTGTGTGTTTCTTTACATTCATATTATTTAATAATAACATAAGGTACGTTTGACGTGTTTCTACCATCAATTTTTCACCACGATTTCTTTGCCTACTGACCCTTGCTTGCTTGGATTTTGTGACTGTCTCTTGCTTGAGACTTATTGCAGTGGCGTGAATGGATTTATTAACATTGATTCTCGCCTTGTGTCTGTGAATTTCATGATTGCCCTTTTCTTCGAACATACAATGCAGAAGTATTAGTGGATTAATTGACTTTGATCACTGCCTTGTGTTTCTAGATTGTGTGAGTGGATTTATTAATGTTGATTTTAATGTTGAATGTCAAACTCACAATGTGGAAGCATGAGCAGATTAATTGACTTTGATCTCTGTTTGGTGTTTTTGGATTTTACGACTGCCAAGTGCTTCGGACTCACAAAGCAGTGGGTGGATTTATTAACTTTTGATCCTCGCGATTTTGATTTCATCGCCTTTCTTCAGACGAGCAACACAGAAGCATGAGTGGATTTACTGACTTTGATCTTTTCTGTGTGTCCTTTGAAATGACTCTATCAGGCTCCTTATGCGGAGGTGTGAATAGATTTATCGGCTCTCATTCAGCATCGTTGAACTAAGAGTTTGAGCTTTATTTTTATTGCCCTCGCTCTGAACACTCCTGCACAGAGGCTGCTTTTGGGTCCTCTATCTGCCCATCTTCCTGCCGCCCCTGACAGCTGTTGCATTTGGTGCATCTGGTTATGTCTGCTGTGCCCTGTGCTCCAATCGGAATTTCTGACCTATAACCTTATAGTACCATAGACGCACACGCAGTTAGTTGATGCCCAATTTGACCTTTTACGAAGCTGACAAAATATACAAAATGCATGTAAAGACCACCGCAAGGGCTTTCCCAGCCAATTTCCACTGACAATTCCAATCCTTTTAAGAGCAGACCTAAAGCTTTACTCTGCATTTAACTGCTAAATGGTGTAGAGGAAAAACAACAACCCCTAGTGCTCAACTTCTGGGTAATTTATTTTAACCCTCGTAATCTTTGTGTGTGTGTGTGTGTGTGTGTGTGTGTGTGTGTGCTGGGGCTGTGCTTGCACACTTATGTACAACCCCAAGACAAACTAATCTTTAGAACATGTCTTCAGGCCATTGAACTACATAAATTACATTTTGTACCACAGTGCAGTTCTAATTAATTCTAGATTCTGAAGAGCCAGAAGAGTAATACATTTTCTTTAAGAGCAGTTTCAGTTTGAGCTGTAACTTGAATGACAGAATGTACAATAATGCATTTTTTTTTAATGTTTAATTTTTTTATATTCTTTTTAAGTCCTCACTTACAAGGACTTAAAAGGACTAGAATCTATTTATTAACAATATTCTCATACAATGCTCACTGTAAAATTACAGCACGTTATCACTGTTAATACACTGTGAACTTACAATTTGTCCTGTTTCTCACACTCAATGAAAAATGAGAAAATGTATAATATCACATGAAGTATTTGTCATTCCATTTCACACCACGTTCAGTCTCCTATAAAACACAAACACTTTAAAAAAACTGTGATCCTCACTTTTATAGTTTTAACTTGTTCCTAAATTACCCAGTCATTGTAATTGTGTTGATTTGGTTCATTTCTTTTTCTTTTTTTTTAAAAACAGTGAGCAACTGCAATAAGGCAAAGCAATTTCTCTCTGGGGTTTATAAAGTTCTTTGAACCTTGAACCTTGAATCTGGTATGGCTGACATGTTAAAAAGTTTAAAAAGGTTCTATTGTTTAATAAAGAAAAATGCAATGAAGTTTTTTGTTAAGAGGCATTTATCCAATTTCTATAGTAAGGATCTGCACTGAACATGAAAAAGCCCTCTTAGTGTCATTCATTAATATTTTGTTTGTCCACCTACCTCTTGAGGATTGACTACAAGTTCTAAATGGGATTAAGGTCCGGGGAATTTCCTGGCCATGGAGCCAATATGTAGAAAATGTAGACTTTTTGTTCCCAAGCTACTTAGTTATCACTTAGGTGCTTCTGTATTTGTACCATTCTTAATTTATGGCTGCAAAATTGTGGGTGAGCCCACTGTCTCGGCTGAGAAGCGACCCCACACATCAATGGTTTCAGGATATGCAAATTATGTGGGGTCGTTTCTGGATATTTTTCTGTTGGCATGAAACAGGACTGATGGTAGCGCTCACCTTCATACAGTTTCAGGAAGGGCAGAAAATAAGCCACTTCTCTCCAGAAAAGAAAAATATTTAGGACCAGACTGATATTCTGCATAAGAAACAGGGATTGGACTGCTGAAGGCCGGGGAAAAGTCATTTTATTTGATGAATCCCCTTTCTGATTGTTTGTGGCATCCGGAAATAAGCTTGTTCAGAGAAGAAAAGGTGAGCGCTACCATTCATCATAAGTAAATAAACTTTAGTATAACATAGTAACATCTGACAAAGAGATGACTGAAGCAGCAGACTTTGTGAAAATTTATATTTGTGTCAATCTCAAAACGTTTGGCCACGATTATAAAAATGGTACAGTAATTATTAGCATAGTAATGTGGTATAACACTTACTGTGTATAGAGGATAACAATTCAGTCTGCTTCACATCACACCACACAAAGACAGATTGTGCTTTCTATCTATATGTCTTAAATAGTCCTAGAAAACTGTGCAGATCTTGCATGATGGCTCAGTCTTTTTCAGTGAGTATTTTTTCCCCACTGTCCTGATTTAGTAATCCTATTAATTGTGGGCATTCATGTTATTTCACTTGTCTCACAGAGAAACACATCTAAACACAGTAAAGTCGCTGATGTCTTCAATATCTGATTCACTTGTCTATCAGGAGCTTTAGGCTCACAGTTGGTGGGGAGAAAAATAACATTTGGGTAAAAGCAGGCAATTTCTTATGTCTTATGCAAGCCTACCTCAGTCTTTCAGCTCTTGTGCAGGCACACTCTTAAGAAGCTTCTTAAGAAATGTTGATTACTTGTGTGACATTTCTTCCACACTTACCCCAATGGCTGTCAGGATAGGGACTTGATAGATCCATTTGATGTTGCCTGCGCTTAGCTCCCAGCATCTACAGAGGAAGCCAGAGATTTGAAAAACAGAGTAGATAATGTGGAGAGGGAAAGGGAGCCAAGTCAGTGTGTGAATCGAAGAGGGCATGGGAAAACAGAGGTAAAGAGAAGATAGCAGAGAACAAGAGATTTTTTATTAAAAGATTGTTATTTATTATTATTATCACAGATTTAAAAGTGATCAGTTGATTCGAGTTGAACTGCAGAAACACTGTACAGTAGGTGCTATTTAAAATCTGATAGGTGTTTATAAAAGTAAGGAAATTGTTTGAGTACAGAAAACATGTGTGTACTGCTCAGACACACTCCAGCTATACTATAAACTATGCTGGCCTCCCTAATCCCGTTATAAATGTTCACTCTGTGCTGTAGCATTGAGCTCTGGGGATTAATTATCCCTTCAAAGATGATTATGCTTCACATTAACAGAATATTTTTGAAGGCTGTCTTTTATGTATACGAACCATATCACACTGTCTTATTCACTGGCTGTAATTATGAACTCAAATACATCCAAGTGTCTAACTATGTTAATGTTGATAACTACACTCTTCTTCAAAGGAGCCTTTAGACATAAAACATAAAAACTGCAAGTCATAATTCCTGTTAGCCAGACATAAACTATTGTATATTACACAACTTCTCAACAAATTTTTAAACAGACTTTTTAAAATGCTGATGCTGCGTCTGTTTAAGTAAGGCAGACATAGATTTAACTGAAATTATTACAGGTAATGTGTTAAACACATTTGACTAATAACTCAATATCTCATTTCATCTAGGTAAGATTGATGGAGTGGAAACATACTGTATGTGTGGAGAATAAAAAACATTTTAGAGGGTGGAGAGTTTTTCACGATTGATTTCAGCATGAACAAATAAATGGCAGAAAGCCTAAGTAAAATATATTTGCATCTCTTTACACATAGAATAACATGCAGCATTTGTATCAGGCAATGTAAAAAAATGTCTTGGCAAGTCAAAATGATTGCAGATTGCAAAAAAAAAAATATTCTTAATCAAATTTTAATAAATATATAAATATAGATG
>JAOVVB010000049.1:8868012-8881607 GCA_028570985.1 Heterobranchus longifilis
AAAGCTTATACATAATAAATAAATATGAATAAAAAGAAATACGATAGAAAATAAATTTAACTAGTAAAATATATACTGTACAAATAAGGACATAATAACAATATAGCAAAATGTAGAAATATAGAAGAAAAAATAGTGCAAATATGCATAAAAAGTTACTTATTAAAGTGTCTTATTAAAGTGTCGTGTGCAATGGTCCAGAAATGAAAATATAGATATGTAGTGCAAGTGTGCATGAATGTATCCATAGTGGCCATGAATGCCCAGTCAATGTTCTGTCAGGATGTGCTGTCAGAAGACTGTTAATAGCAGCACTGAGTTCTTTCATGGCTGTGCCAGCCTCAGCATCCAGGAGGACATAAATCTATATCACAACAACACATGTGAACTCACGTGGTAGATCAAATGGCCTGCACTTAATAATCAGGTATTCAAGATCAGCAGAGCACTGAGAAGAAACAGTGACAAAGACAGTGCACCATGTTTTGTTTACATAAATGCAAAAGCCAGCGCCTCTGTTTTTACCCGTGCATGCTGCTTCTCTATCAGCCCTGAAAATGGCGCACCCCTCGAGCTCCAGCTGTTTAAGATGCTGATGTTGAGCCAAGTTTCTAAGAAAACCTTGATATTACAGTCTGTGACCTGACCAGTTTCTGACTTAGTGCGTAAATAAGCACAAATGTGGAGAGACGCTGAGCCTTGCGATGTGTATACGCCGTCATACGAATGCAATGTGTATCAGGTGGGATTTCGGCTGACATGAAAGTAGCCTAGATTTCTGGTAATGATGACCTCTAGTGTTATGGGGTGAAATTTTCCGATGAGATCATTTACATTAATAACAGTATGCAATTTAAGCCTGTCTGATTCAGCTTCACCAGTTTTAAATAAGCTCATTAGTTGTTTTTTTTTTTTAGATTTTAGAACCCTTAATTTGCACCCCAGGTTGTAATTTAAATGAGAATTTTATTGACTTTTTTCTTGTTTTGTTTGTCGTGTTAGTTAGGTTGGGTAGTTGGTTGGTTGGGTTGGTTTGTTGATTGTTTTTTTTGTTACTTTAAGTCAAGTTACAGATGATAACAATTACACAAATATATCTACAAAATGTAAATGTAAAAGAACATTATCTTGGGACAAAATATGAACATGTCAAAGCCAACGTATAAAATATAAAAAAATAAAAAAACTACAATAACTGTAGTTATCTTTATTCTTTCTTCCTTTTGGCTGCTCCCATCAAGTGTTTGCATTGCATCCGATCCACAACTTGGCACAGATTTTATGGCAGGTGCCCTTCTTGACGCAACCCTCCTATTTTATGCAGGCGTAGTATGTGGTGTGGCAACCCACCAGCGGCGAGGCTCAAACCCAGATCCTCAGATTATCAAACAACCTAGAGCCTTAGCTGCCTGATTATTCTGATGTGGAATATTTTATCTAATTTGAGACAGGCTTTTTAATTATGGATAATGTGATGTAATATCATACACTGATGTACTATTTTGTAAATGTATTCAGCTGATTTATTTCGATTTATTATGAATATTACAACCTGAAAAGCTTAGAAGCTGCACATGTAAATTGAAGTCTATCTAGTCTAGTCTAGATAGATATAGATAGATATTGATCTATTAATCCATTACCTGAAATGTGGTCTGCTGTGTGCAGCCTCTACCATGAAACTGGACAAGATGTTCTGTGAAATAATGTGCAGTAAAGCAACAACATAATGGTATGAATTAAGCGACAGAATCAAAAATGCGAGAAATTTCATTGATAAGCCCCCAATCCAATTCATCCTGAAAAGCACTGTGCTTGTCTTGGTATTTATTCCAATCTGCTTAAGTGGAAACCACATGGGGTATACCATTTTTCAAACCTATCATGATGTGTGTCAGGTTTATATAAGCAAAAAAAAAAAAAAAAAGTATGTGATGGCTCTAAAGTTGTATCATTTCCACATTACTCACATACTGAGAGGTGTTCACTGGTGACACATCCACTGCGTTTGTGAGGTTATTCATGAGCACATCATCAAACTCCTGAAGGCCAGCACTGGTGTGCACCACCCGGTCTTTTACGAAGATGCTTATAGCACGTAGTATGAAGGACACAAACAGGTGCATGTGGATGTAGTTCCTCGTGCAATGCAAGCGCCTATAAATGTGGTTAGAAAAGTGAAATATTCATATTTATAAGAAGAAATAATGCATATATTACTACTTTATAATGAATTTTTACTGGTGTAGGTGTTGACAAATATTAAGCAGTGAGCTATTTAATTATTTATAAACATCTGTAACATCATCTGTAAAAAAAAAAAAATAGCTACAGAGTGGTGGGTTTTTACCAATATTTGATTAAATTCAGTTATATATAATTATATACAGTGTGGGGTCCCTGAAGATTTTTCATTTTCCTGTAAACTACAGCTCCAATGAACCATTGCGTTAACCATGGATCACATGTTCGTGTTTTTTGTTCCTGATTGCTGCACTTCAATCCTGTTAACATCTCTTTTAACATTGCATTTAACTTCTATGTTTTTTTAGTTTATCTTACATATTATCTTATCGCATGTGCTGTAATGCTCCTCACGTTATTTCTGAGCTTTAGTTGGCATCACAGCTCTTAGCATAGTCTCTGTTCCTGTTTCTGGTAAACACTGTAAAAGCCTAGAAATGCATCCTTATCTCTTCACTGCACTGACGCTACAGAAGCAATCGCTAGAATTACTGGGGGGAAAAGGAAAAAATATATATTTTACACATATTTTCTCTCATGTAACCATGGGATGTATTTGTGATAAGGGAGGTTGTTTTTTTTTTCTCACCAAAAACTTTCTTCAGTTAAAGGTTAGACTTTTTCCCTATCTTCAGTGTAAGATTAACCTACTTTGCCAAATATTTTTTCCTAGACTTTTCAAGCCAAGGCTAGAAGTGATTGTAAGTAAACCAGGGCTCATCCATTTTAATCAAATGTGCTACTGAAATGTAAATGCCTTCTATTATCTTTTTTTTTTTTCAAAACACCACAACTGTGCCTGAAACATATGATTATTTCGATTTTCTTTCCTCTGAAATCAGGCACTGTACTAGATCATCTTCCTCTGAAGAAACTGTTTGATTAATATGATTTTAATTTAGTTTTTTGCTATCATTATTTAAGTTGTACACTAATGGTATTCTAAGTTCTAATTTAGTTGTATTTCCCCTCCAGTTGTATCAAAATGAATTTCGTTTGTCTTTGTTGTTAATTACCCTTAATTACTGTACTCTTACTGTAGGTCTTAACTGCTTCTTTAAGCTAATGGATTAAATTATTTTCATCTATTTAGTTTAGCATTTACACTGAATGTGGACAGGTTTAAAAGTCATAGATACATGTCTTCTGTCAAAGAAATATATATATATATAATATTTTTCCAATAAAGTATGCTAGTCACCAAGGAAACCAAATAGATGTGTGCTCCCCTGTGTACCCGGTGTCAAGTGAATCTCTGCAACAACCTTGCCATTCTTCCTATTATGCCCTTTGTCTCTCCTCATGAACACCGTTATCTAATAATCGACAAGGTCTGAAATATCTTCACTACTAGTATGTAAAATAGCACTTTGTCCACCTGGAGATACACACAGATATAGAGTCAGCAAGGCTCATAAAACTATACAGTTACCACGATAAAGCTTCTTTCCGTTTTATTTATTTATCTTTGTAGCACATTTGAAAATTAAAATGTTAGATGCAAAGAAACTGCTTAAATATTTAAAAATTGTGGCTGAAGATATTGAGCAGATTTTTCCATTTTTTTTACAATTCTCTAAGAGAGGGAAAATTCAAAGCTGAATCGAGCCTCATTTTTCATACAGCATTTCCAATCTGCCTAAAAGAGCTTGGAATAAGTATCTTCGGATAAGATAGGATCTTCAGAAAGATCTTCTGAGTGCTACGTAACCTAATGGACTTTACTATGACTCATTTCACACAGCAAAGTAAAGTGCTGTACCTGTTCCGCAGGGCTTCAAATGCTTAGAGCCTCTTTCATTGACCATGAGGATATTTTTACAACTAAAATTTTTTGGAAACTTCAGACTGCTGGTTACAGAAGAATTGTGCCCCCACTGCCCAAATGTTACAGGGATTATGAGATCTCGTTTATAGCAAAGGTACAGCTTTATGTTCCCTTGAACAATAAAGTACATTAAAAAAAAATGATACATTTTAATAATTTTACTTAAAAAGTGAAACTGCCATATGTTTTACATTCTTTACATGTAACAGGTAATGAATCTACTGGTGTACAAAGTCAGCAAAACCGTCTACCAAGAGATTTTTGAGCACTTTACACTTCTGTATGCTGACAAGCTTTATGGAGATGCTGAATACCACTATCAAAACCCTTATCATAAGGTATTATTCAGGCTTTTATTAAATTATTTTATTTTACAGTAAGAATGCTGGCTTAGATAAAGTTTAAAGATGAACATATAACTTACTTCATAAGGAAACCTCACAATGGAAATATTTTCTATTTTTCTTATGAGATTATATATAACAAATATATGACGATAAATCCTTTTGAAATACTTTTACCAATTTCAAGCTTGAAATTGTCCTGTCCTATTGGCAGATAAATTTGCTTTCATCTAAAAACAAATCGTTGAGATAATCACGATCATCTGGCAATAGAATAAAGCTTGAAATAAGTCAAAGCATTAAGAAACGTGGTTAAAAAGCTTGAAACATAATACGAAGGAATTTTGGGTACATTTACCTATATTCAACATGTTTCTGCTTGCTAAAAGGTATCATCTTTTGCAGCGTTTTGTCTTCAATATATAATACAGAAGCAACAATAAAATAAACATGCACAAACTGACCTAAAGTATCCAATGATGAGGATGGCCACCAGAAGAGACCCAAATGAGACTGCATACCCCACAGTGTACATGATGTGAAGCCTCTCAAAAAATACTTGCTGTAAGTACACATTCAGCATGCAAATTATAACTCATGTAAATATCTGCATAAATGGACAATAAAAGGATAACATTATTGGGGCATAGCTTACTCGCTCTCTGTTGGGTGCAGGAGATTTTATACACTCAGTGTAATTAGCCCAGGTCTTATTCGAGCCTTCACCAAACTCCCAGGAACTATTGAATTCACACCTCCTGTAAGCATAACCTGTAAAAGTAAATATACATTAACTGTTACTTTAAGTCCGATACGATGTTTATGTTCTTCAATTAGCCATAACATTAAAACCACTGAGAAGGGATGTAAATACCATTGATTATCTCCTTACAATGGCACCTCACAATGGGTTAGGATATATTACACAGCAAGTACACAGTCTCAAATTAGATGTGTTGGATGTGTAACCTGTGTGCTGTCATATCTCTTTTAGAAGGATGACTCATAACAGGGGCTTAATTCAGGATCTGTCCTCAAGATAAAGGTTAAAAAAATTTATAGTCTCTACATGGACAATAGTGTCTATAATAGCATGAGAACTGCCCCTTGAGAAACATGTCTCTGTGGATTTCCCCTTGCTATTTATACTGGTTGGAGGTGTGAGCTTTTACCACTAGGTGGCACACTAAACCAAAATTATCATTATCAAATGACGAGTGTTACCAAATTTATCTTAAGCAATCTTTTAACTATGTTACAGAAGCAAGGAAAAGCATAAGGATCTGAGCAACTTTGGCAAAGTTCTAACTGTGATGACTAAAAACAGCAGGTTTTGGGGGTGTTTCAGGTATGCAGTGCTTAATGCCTACGAAAAATTGTCCAAGAAAGAACAACTGCGTGACAACGCCATGGGTGCCCAAGGCTCCCCGATGTGTGTGGGGGCAAAGGTAAACCTATCTGGTTTGATGTCAAAGAGAAGCTACTCTAGGACAAATTGTTGAACATATTAATGCTGGCTATGATCGAAAGGTTTAAGAACACTCAATACATCACAGCTTGTACCCGACACCTGTCCACAGCAAAAAGCAGCTGTAATGGGCATGTGAGCCTTAACCTGCACCATGGAACAACCTGGCCCAGTCTGATGAATTAGCTTTTCTTTCACATTTTGTGAATATGAAACTAGGATGTATTATAGGAAGAAAGCATGTCTGTGAAAGTGGTCCCTCTGGGCAGTGCTCTGCTGTGAAACCTTAGGCCCTGGCTTTTATGTGGGTTACTTTGGCACGTACCACCTATGTAACAATATTCCCTAACGGCAGCAACCTCTTTCAGCAGGATAATGCACCCTGTCACACTGCCATTGTTTAGGAATGCTTTGACAAACACAATAGTTCAAGGAACATAAATTCCCTAGATCTCAATCCAATTAACTGCCTGAACAATGTAAAGGACAATCAAGTCTAATCCATGGGGGACAAACTTAGAGCTGTCTTGGCACCACACGGGGGACCTACGTAATATTAGGTACAGTAGGTGGTTTTAATGCCATAGAAGATCAGTGTACAGTGTGTACATAATGCAAAAGACCCAAAAAAAATTAATGTGAGTTTAAACTGTATTGTTATTGTTGTACATACTGTACTTGTAGTAATAACTCTTTTCTTACGCAATTTTAGTCTGAGCATATTCTTCTGTCCTGACCAATTTATACTAGCATGAGGATTTTTCTTTCTTGACTACAATGCACATCTGTAAGTCACTATACTGTGGACAATTGTACCTGACAAAATGCTATACATTTAAATAACATACCTGCATGGTTGAAATCATAGATGTATCCAGGGCAGGGAACTTTAATCAGAAATCCAGGGGAACCTTGTGGCCAACAGATCAAACCATCCCATTCTGGAGGGCACACATCCACTTTTTTTTCAAAGAACATGAGAAAAAAACAAAGATTTTGCATGCCAATTATTGTTGAATCATGAAATTTTCACATCCTGCCTACACGAAAAGTTTGACTACAAAACACAGTAAACATTTTCAATTTTTGAATGCCATTGCAGTTACCCCAGCATTCATGGACTACGGGTATGCAATAACATCTCTGATAGGTTCTGGGAAATAGGACAGTATTTGATTTTAATGTTGTTTACACACTACAAGTGCACTGTGAAAAAGTAAATATTTTAAGTTTTTTTTTTTGTTTTAATTTCAATGATTATGTTTTTCACCTATTGAAAACCAAAAATACAGTCGCTAAAATATTCAAATACAGCACTTGCTCAAGATCAGTCAAAAAAGGATTTACAGTAAAGAAATCCTGAAAAATAATGTTCATATATAAATTATAAATTACTTGAGGCGTGGCCTAGAGGCAATCAGCCTGTGGAACTGCTGAGGCGTTATTGAAGACCAGGACCAGTTTTTACTAAGCATTTTAGAATCACTTTAGGGAATCGCGCTCAATATTTATTTAGGACTGAAAATATTCATAGCTCAGAGTTGGACATAAAAGTTAAACTTTGAAAAAAAAAAAGGTTTTCATGTTTGTCCAAACCTGTCATTCAATGTTACTAAAAAGTCTCTCCTCCGCGCACATCTCTGCCTAAACGCCATTTCCTTCCTTCAGAGCGGTCCTAAATTTTGGCTTTGATTCAAGAATCTTGATAAATAGCTGTTACTCCTACTCCTGAAAGTAGGACCAAAATGGCGTCATTCTGAGAATTTTTGGCCGCTTAGGCGCGATTTCCTACTCTTAGTAGATATGGGCCCAAGTTGCTTTTATCGCAGCTTTCACCTCATCTGTATTGTTGGGTCAAATGTTTATCATCGTCCTTTTGACAATAGATTACTATGGGGTTCAGGTCAGGTGAGTTGGCTAGCCAGTTACTAGTCACAGTGGGCAGGTGCTAAGAAAAATGGACAGGGGTAGCTCAGTAGTTAAGGTGTTGGAATACTCCTCAGAAGGTCCCAGGTTCAAACCCGAGGACCACCAAGTTGCCACATTGGGCCGGCCCTTATCACTCAAGTGCTTAGATGTACTGTATAATGAAAGAAAAAAAATGTAAGTAAATCTGGATAAGGTTGTCTGCCAAATGCTGTAAATTCAAATCTACATCTCCAAAATGCTGGTCATGAGATGGAAGCATGAAGTGTTCTAAAATCTTCTAGTATATAACTGTGTTGACATTTGGATAAAAGACAATAGGCCAAAAACAGCAGATGACATGGCACTCCAAATTATCCTTGTGGAAACTTCACACTGGACTTCAAACAACTTGGATTCTGTGCCACTCTTCATCCAGACTCTGGAACCTTGGTTTACAAATGAAATGCAAAATTTACTTTCATCTTAAACAAGGACCACTGAGCAAACGATTCTGACATTTTTTCTGGTCCAGGACAGGGTTGATACTTGGAATGCAACAGCTGTAGCCCATTTCATGAAGACCTCTGTGTGTCTCTAGCCTCACTCCACTTCTTATGAAGCCCTCCCAAGTCCTTGAGTCAGCTCATGACAATCTTTGTTTGAGAGTTGAATCAGCTTTGCTTCTGGAGGATGTCGATGATTTTCTGGACAACTGTCAAGTCAGCAATCTTCCAATGCATCTACTAAACTAGATTGAGATATACATTGTATTTACACAATATGAATAGTAATTTACTCAAAATTAAATATTTAAATATCTTGAGACACTTTATATGTACTGGATCTACAGTAGAGTACACGAGAGTTTCACTTTTTAAACTAAATTACAAAAACAAAATTAACTTATTCACAATATTCAAACATTTTCAAGATATAAAATAAATCTTGAATTTTTTTTTAAATATTGTATATAAGTTAAATAATTATGTAGTTAACACAGCTTTGAGGGTTACTGTAGTTTAAACTTCTGTTTTACTTTCAAATTGGTACCTCTGTTTTACCATTTGATGCTTCTTTTCTTAAGTTTTGAAGCCATGATGCACTTTACAGTAATATTTTTAAAAGAAGCAGGCAGATAATTTCACAACACTTGAGATGGGTAAGTGCTTTGTGTACAGGAGGCGTAAAATACATATGTTCAGAAAGCTGTTCCATTTGCTATAGCTGGTTACACTTACCATATCTGTTCAATCGAGACTTTTGAATTCTCCAATTATAAAAGAATTTGCATTAAGTTAATGGAATTTAAATACAAAAAAGAAAGGATTACATTAATTATTGTAACCTAAATGAAATACACAGATTACTTATTGTGAAGTGCGATATAGGTTATTTGTCTCCTTAGCAAAACTTTAGGCTCTCTGCCATAAATCACACTTGCATGCACACATACACACAGGCATACACACACTATATATACATATAGAATACTGTAAAAAAAAAAAAAAACTGAAGATGTACTCCTATATACTGTATATATTCTTATATATATATATATATATATATACTCCTATATACTCCTTCATACGTGCACTTCAAGGTAACACGTAAAAATTTTGCATTTAACAGATGGCGCTTATGAGTGTTTGTGTGAATTTATTTTATTTTATTTTTTTTGCACTCAGGAATAAGGCCTAAAAATAGAAAAGTACCAGCATATATAAATGACAGTTTACATTGAGAAGTGGTGCCAGAGATTTGATTTTGCTGCTGCTATGGTGTTGCTTGACTTTTGGAAAGGGTTCTCAGAAGTTTAGTGTTTCTTATTAATGTGAAGGTCTGAACAGTTTAATTTCTATTGCAGCACCACTGACATATATGCACATGCCTAATTACATATGCAGGACCACTCTGATCGTTGACATTTACAATGCCACTCTGTGTTAAACACAAGGCAAGATATTCACCTCATATTATATAGATCAAGGTTCACAAGCCAGCCCATGTAAACACACCTGTTTAATATAAACATTAATGGAAAAATGAGTATGCCCCAGCCAGAGCTTCTACACAAGAATCAAACCACACACAACTACACGCACACACAACCACACATTTTTATGAACATTTTAGTTTTAGAATCAGAGATCAAAAACTCATGCTGCCAGCAAGCAAGTGTTCTGTTTCCTGAGACCTAATGTGATATGAATGAGCATTGCATAGAGATAACTATAAGGAATCAGCATTTGTGCTTTAACCACCGAATGCATCAAATTTATATCAGGCAAAAGAAGGGGGGAAAAAATTATGCACTTACCATTAGACAGATTTAACACAAAACACAACAATGTTGTCCATTATAATATTGTTAATGCTGTACTAATGTTAACTTACAAAAAAAAATGCTGCATCTACTATAGCTAACACGGCATGAAAGTATGGTTAAAAGTTCAATGTGTGCTTTGTCCATTGGCTACCTCAGATAACCTGTGTTGGATTTATGTTTTCAGGTAAAAAAAAAAAAAAAAAAAACTGTTTTATTATTATTATTATTATTATTCCTTTTTTTTTCTAATTATGCATTATAGTATGCACACATTAAATTTTACAGTTCTAAATAAACCACAGCTATTTCTTTGGGGTAATTGGGATGCTACGTCTACCCTATGGGTAGTTCAGAAACCCCAACACTCTCCTTGGTTTCACCTAAGACAGCATAGAGTAAAAGCTGACAGTCTCTTATTGGCCAGTTTTACAGTACGAAAAAGAAAGTTTATGTTGTACAGTTTGGAGATGTTGCCACTGACAAAAGGACAGCAAGCTGAGCTGGAGGTGGCGGAGCTGAAGATGCTGCAGTTTGCTTTGGGAGAGACTAGAATGGACAGGTTTAAGAACGAGTACTGTATATTAGAAAGACAGTGCAGGTAGAATGGTTTGGGAACAAATGTAGAGAGACCAGATTAAGATGGTCTGGGCATGTGACCATCTGTGTGGAAATGTATGTGAGGAGAAAGGTATATCAGGAGAAGAATGTTAGAGATGGAGCTGTCAGGCAGGAAGAAACGAGCAAGGCCCAAGAGGAGGTTTATGGATGTGGTAAAAGAGGACGTGCAGAAGGCTGGAGTGACAAAGGAAGATGTGGTAGACAGAGTTACTGTAGATGGAGACAAATTGTCCCTTCCCTGTGTGGTTTAGGCTAGGTAAGGCACCTCTTTGCCAATGTGTGGACCCCAGCATGCTGCTAGGCAGTACATGTACAGCACCAGAATAGCCTTGTCTGTCTGCATTAATGCATGTGAAATGAATGATCTGCACCACTAGCCACATAGCTTTCATTTCAAGCATGTTAGTATGCTGAAATTAGAGCCTCATGCATTCTTTCTTTTCACCATATATAATTACATACTGTACGTTCCCCAGCCTTCCGGTCCATACATACTTAATGTTTCAACCAAGGACAGGTGATCATCCAGTGGCTCCTGAAACTAGGGGCCAAAGATGTGGCTAAGGCACTAATGAGTGATGGCACAAAGAGTTTTAACCAGGGTCTTGCAATGGCAATTAGGTATGTCACACTTCTTGACACTTTTTTTTCATTTGTGTCAATGAGCTTTACTTAATGAGCTTCCATAACTTAAAGCACTGCCTTTAAAATTTCAGTGTCCACTGAATTTTATTTTATGGGCATTATCTTCTATCTATCTGAGGGGCAAAAGCATATGTGAAGCACAACTTAAAATGTTTTGCACATTGCAAACCAGTGTTTCAGCTCTTTCATACACTGCAACAATTTGTCCGCTTACATCACTATTGCGGTCACTGTTCTCTCTTTCCTCAACATTTGAAGCCTGTTTCTACATCTGGCGGCATAGCCAACAGATGGAAGGTTGGAGGGATCGATGGATGGATGGGTTTCTAGATCTACTATTGCAGTCGTTATATGTTCTCTTATGGCAGGTCACAAATTTTCTGCAATGTCAAATGAATGTACTGTACAACCTCTTTTTCGAAACAAGCGGCCACAGTAAAACATAGAAAAAGGCTGTATGTCCGCGAATGATGGCAGTGGAGATGGATAACTTGTAGTAAAATTGCGGAAGAGATGCATCTGTCTGTGAGAATTGATGCAGCCCCTAAGAAAACATCGGGTTCTGTCTCTACACACAAGGAAACACACAGCTAAGAGTTCTTGTATAGCCTGCTGCCAACATCCCTACTCGGCCTTCCAATATGTCTCACGTACAATTCTCCTTTTCATTTTTATACATTATCTTCCTGTTCCATTGGTACATGTTTATCATATTTGACCTGAAAATGTAATTTCAAAAGTCTGCTGGTTTCATCTATGTAGTTGTTTTGAACTCGATTTTTAAGAATGATGAAAATTTTACATCTTGCAGTGCACAATTTATAGTTCCATTGTTGACTATCATTGTGGGAATCTGAAAGCTTTCAGTGTTGTTTACGTGGACATGTTGTAAATTGAAATGATTCGGAATTGAAAATTGCAAATTATTCTGATTCTGATTGAATCTGCTTGCATTTTTTTACTGATGGCTGTTTATGCACTGCCAATACAAAAACCAATGTGACATGACCACAGTAAAGGTTGCAAAATGATTGTTATTTTTTTAAAGTCTGATCCATTATTGACAGCCTGGTTATCTACCTTTTATTTTTAATTAAAAAAAATAATAATAAAATGTCACAATTGTTGCAACCTAGTGCTACCTTCATTTGCCAGCAATGAATAATCTCCTAAAATAATTAATGAGGTCAGTGAACTGCACATTTTGTTAATATCGTAAAGAAAATCAGTCATGTTCATTTATGTGTCCTTGTACTGCTGGTACCTTAGGAAGCCACACAGAATGAGTGGAGGACAAGAAGCGCTCTATTACGTTCCTTTCAATATGCCATCATAAAAATAAACCATGACCTTGTTGCACATTTGTACATTCCTTTCTGTATAAAACTATAAGCAAAATCATAAAAATAATTAAGGCACTACAGAAACCACTACAGGTGGTAAATAACTTAAACTTAATTGAAGGATTGAGTTAAATTTGCTTCTACAGGTTTTGCACCAATATGAAAAAAAAAAATTATAAATGATAAATTAATCCTTTAAATTCCTTTAATAGACTTTAAAAACTGGCACTGCATATCCATCATTAAAGCCACCTAGAATTTCACCATGAGTGAGGTATACAATTTGAAATGTAAAACAATTTGAAAGTATGTATTTCACAATGCCAAAACATCATCATCATCATCATCATCACCACCATCATCATCATCTTTTTCTATATTGTCATTGCCATGGTCATTAACATCATCATCAACATCATCATCACTATGGTGTTGTTGCTGTGTCACATATTATCAGAGTCAGAGACAGTCGCAAACGCAGGTGTCCATTTAATAGATGAAACATAAAAACACTAAGAACATGAATAAGAACGGGGCAAACAAGAAGATGAATTGAACAGGACAAACACCAGAAGAGGAGTGATACTGTACAAATGTCAGCTCAGATATGCAGGGGCTGATGGGTATTTTTTTCTTTTTCTTTTTGTTCTGCTACTTGTTCAAATTAAGCAAATAATAATCAGCCATAAATGAGAACATTGCATTCTGAAACCAAACCATCAGGTAACTGACTAATGTCATCCCTAGTAAAAAAAAAAAATACACTTTAGTGCATTACAAATATATTAAAATCCTCGATAGTACATTGCAAATATACTAACAAAAAGTTGTACCATCAGTTAATATATAAAAAGTATACTAACATCATGCT
>JAOVVB010000049.1:8921556-8936296 GCA_028570985.1 Heterobranchus longifilis
CTTTTAGTTTTTCTTTTCCATTTTTTTTTTTTTTTTTTTACTGTTTGGCACAATGACTAAAATTCATGGCAAACATGAAATCACTCAGATGTATACTGTATACTCACTGACTCACTCACTCATCTTCTATACCGCCTTATCCTGTATCCTGTAGGGTCGCGGGGACCTGGAGCCTATCCCACATGATCCTAGATTTCAATATTCATTGACACTGAGCAAAAGCGGCTAAAATATACTGCAGCTCATCAACTAAACTGATACTGAATCTAAATAGGGCACGAGGCAGGGTACACTCTGGACAGGGTGCCAATCCATCGCAGGGCACACATCAGATGTATATACTGGATTTTTAAACCATATATGACTTTTGATGTTGTTTACATTGATTATTTTCTACATATTCCACTTATAAAATATTCTGTACGGGCCTCCTTGCTGCAATCTTCATGATTATGAATGCAACGCAATGACTAAGACAAGCTTTGATGTATGATCTTAAGTCATATATTCCACAACTGCAGTAAATCAAGCACCAGTAATTAATGTAACACACTCTGGTCTCAGCAGGTTCCAGTTTTTTCAAACTCCCTTTTTAAAGTTTTTGCCCAAAATGGTGAACCCAGTGTAAAAGGTGCACTGTTCCCATGTACGTACATTGGTCTACATCCTGGTCATGCATACAATGGTTATGATCCAAGATTTCAATATTCATTGACACTGAGCAAAAGCGGCTAAAACATAGCTCATTTACAACTAAACTGATTTATGCTTATTCCCCCAGGTTAGATATCACAGTACACTGTAAATACACAACTAAATTACAGCCACAGTTTCCATCTTGCTCAGGTCAAAACCCAATGCTATGAAAATGATTTTACACGCTTATATATAAAGGTAGTCCTGTGCATTTTTAGGGCTCCATTTGGAGAGAAAATGTTGAAGATTAAAGGCTCTCTACTTCAAAACCCCTTCAGCTACAATTATAATCTTTTCCCCTAATGAAAGGTAACCCTTTGAGGTTTCTTGCCACTATTTAGATTCAGTGTCAGTTAGTTTAATTGAGAATGACAGAAGCAAATCAGTTTAGTTTTTTTGCTATTGGGCCCAACAGACAAAATGTGCGAATATGATTGCAAGCCGTGATTCTTTGGTTTCTATTGGAAAGGTCTCCTTATTGGCTAAAATGATACCCATGTTATGCTCTTGCCAAAGGATCACGCTGCAGTTACCCAAAGTCACCCTTGAATAGTGTCATTTTTGTAATAATAATAATTATTATACATTTTATTTATAAGCACCCAAGGACATTTGCATTTGACATGAAAGGTAAGAAACTAAAAACAGCATTTAACAATGAATTAAGAATAGAATCATTTTTTAAAACGTTAAAAAAAATTATAATAATAAAATGGTAGACAATTAATCAGCAAAATTAAATATAGTATAAAAATAATATATATCATAAAGTGAAATACAAGTCAGTTATAATGTAGAAAATGAAATAAATAAATAAATGATTATAAAGCAGACAGCTGAAAAGATGAATCTTGGCAGCTGCCTGAAACTCAAAGATGGAGTTACAGTGTCGATTGTTAAGTAGTAGATTGTTCCACAGCCTTGGCGCCACCCTAGAGAATACTCTAGCACCTATTGTTTTACGATTCAAACCTGGTACTGATAGAAGGCCAGCCGAGAGATGATCGAGCATCAGCAGCATTTGTGTATATAGCCAATAGATAGATAGTTTTATAAGACAGTCAGTGGACTCATTCCATTCTTGGGGTCGTAGAGAACGCATTAATGGCTCTGAATGACATTTACTGCACTGCATCCCACATGGGGTCTTGAACCCAGAAGTTAGAGTGGATGTAGAGCTATCTAAGGACGTCTCCCAAAAATTGGTCAAATATTTTTGATCAAACTACATGAGTGTTTTAATTATATGGACACTTTTGTGTTATCAAGGAGTATGTTTTGGTTTTTGATTTTTTTATTATTTTTTGGACCTGTGGATAACAGCAAGACTTTGAAGCTACAGTATGGAACATTAAAAATTCATAGTGCACCATCCATGAACCTCTGTAGTCCAAGATTGCATTTATTACCATTTTGTACAAGTGCGGTAGGACCTCCAGTCAACATTCACACGGAAACCCACCAAGCATGGGGAGAACATGCAAACTCCATGCACACATTCCTGACACGAGAATCAAACCCAGGACCTGGAGGTGCAAAGCTACAGTGCTAGTCACTAAGCCACCATGCCGCCAGTCATTTGATGCTTATGTTTTGTATGAACAGAAATTGCTGAAAAGTGACCTCAATTTATGTATTATACTGCCTTTCTATTTTTTCCCAATCCATATCGTACCACTACTACAACCTTAACTTAACTTGTCTGTTTACTAGCACAAACATATGAAGAAAATGTGCCATTATCTTGACAAGTGGCTTAGATTCAGCACTTCAGTCGGCTTATGTGTGAAATTGCAGAATGACTGTATATGTGTGAAAAATGTGCTGAAGCATTTTTATACTTTAAAATGTGTGTCCCTATCTATATTTACAGCAGACGTGCTGTGGAGTCCCAACTATGTCTAACTAATAGGAAAATGGAAAAAGCAGGAAAAAACTCAAAATTAGATCATGTCATTTTTTTTTATATACTGTCAGGCTGGAAAGTGAAAAAGCTGTCTGATTTATTTTCTTTTGTAAAAGTTTTACACTTAATGCTCTCTCTCTCTCTCTCTCTCTGATCCATTCTGCACACCAGCCCACCTGCCTGATTCATACTTCTGGTTCGAGTTCTTGTGGTCTGTTTGGGGATGCATGTGATAACTAAGGACGGTTTCACTTAATATTCATAAGGAGGGCTTGGACTACAAACATGACATTTTTTCTGGAATGGCTTGTGACTGCCACCATTCCCTCTTGGACAAACTGATAAATTTACAAATGTATAATTTTTTTACATTTATATGCAAAGTTTGTAAAGCTGCTTTGTGCTTTATGTCCATTGTTAAAAAGGCTTTACAACGAATTGAATTAAATCGAATCTAGGATGCAAAGGACCCAGCAACACTAGGCACAAGGCAGGGACACCAGCCCATGAATGGGACACCAGTCCATCACAAGTCACCCTGCCCACACTCATTAACACTTTAGCATAGTCAATCCACTTTGGGAAGCAAACCAGAGAACTAAGTGAAATGGATACAGAGAGAACATGCACAGAAATATCACAATGACAATATACTATATATATCATTTCTTTTGTATATAATTTACATATTTTTTGTACAAGTAGCATTCCTAGTTTCTTCCGCAATCCAGCTGCTTGTTCTCTTTTATCATCAGCGGCAGCGTGCATATGCGATGGGACCTCCTGCCTGGTCCCCAAGGCAATGCTAACTGAAATGTGTGCTAGCCTTTCATCTCCTGGCTGGCCAGAGCTCAAAGATAGCACTGCAGCATATATTTGTTAAGCTGCTACTTCAAGGGTACTCATGCTACTTATCTTTCTCCCGTGTGAAGAAGACATTCCACTGATATAATTAACAAGGCAGCTAATTAACGCTTTGCCTTTTACCTAAACCTGACCTAATGTAAACTCAACCACACTACCCCAAAAGCAAACATTATGACTGTTTTAGTTCCTTTAAACACAAGCTGTAGATTTTATTGAAAAAAAAAAAAGAAAGAAAGACTAAAGTTAATATATAAACAATGACACACAGAAACAGACACTCCCATTTGTACCTTGCTAAATCATTAACGGAGAAACATGCAAATACATTTTTGTAGCCTTATTTTTTCCATAGTTATGTCCAGTTTGTACAGTTAACTCGGTATATACATTATACAGTACACAGTAGAGTATGTGCATTATATTGCAAGGGGACAAATATCCTGCAGCTATCTGAAGGCCAGCCGGGTAAACGTTCCAAAGTACAGTACAAAAACAAACCTGGGAATATTTTCACAAACTTACAATGAGAAACTCATCAGGAAAGCATACTCTTACGGAGATATGACCTACTGTACAAATACGGTCTCAAAAGAGAACACAGTTCTGCTCAAAAAGATGACAAGAGCAGTAATTCTCCTGCCACTAATACAAAGGATTCATGTCCCATTGAACACCGGAATATAGTGCAGTCCCCAAATCTCAGGGCTACAAGCAAAAAAAGGCCATTTGCCAATGACTAGGGGCATTTTCACAAAGTACATGCACAGAACATTCACACACGTGCAGTAGCCCGAGCTCAGGATTAGACCATATTTGGTTTCACAATAACCAGCCAACACGCATCATCCTGTAATGTGAGTGTGGAGTTGCTCCAGAGAACACCGTAATCACTGCCCTGTTGTGGATTCATTGAAATTATAACCACAAAATTTAGATATTAAGGAAAGACTAATTATTTCCCCAGGTCAACCCTTCTTCATACCAGAAGCCATAATCAGTCAAAAGATGGAAAAGTATAAGACAGTGGAAGCTCTGCATACAAATACAAGAATTTTAGTTTTAAGAACTGAAATTTTGCAAGAAATTTGCCTCGGCAGGCGAAGCATTTTCGGCATACAAACAAACCGAACCAAACGCCAGGCTAAGTTGCATGGGAGCCGTTCAAAACCTTTTGCGTCAGTGAAATGCCACTTTTTTTTTTTTGCCATTTTGTGCATGATTTAGTGAAGCCATAGAACCATGGGTCCCAAGAATCTTAGCAAGGACGGTAGCAAGAAGAAAAGGAAGCCACTTTCAGTTTCATTTTTAAAACTGTTGAATCCGAGCCAAAATAAATCATAAATGAAGGTTAAGTGAGGTTTAATGTCTATTTGGCGACACGATGGCTTAGTGGTTAGCACTGTCCCCTTGCATCTCCAGGTCCTGGGTTCAATTCCTGCATTGGGTCTGTGTGCATAGAGTTTGTATGTTTTTCCTGTGCTTGGTGGGTTTCCTCTGGGTTCTCTGGTTTTCTCCGACAGTCCAAAAACATGCAGATTAAGCTAAGTGCCGTTTCCAAATTGCCTGTAGCGTTTGAATGTTGACCGGAGGTCCTACAACGGTTGTACAAATGAGAATAAATACAATGGTCACCATTGACCTCCACGGTCCCTAGTCGGATTACAGAGGTTCCAACCTGGATGGATGAATGGAATGTCTATTCATTTCATATTTTAGTTCATTTACACTTACATTCTAAATGTTTGGAATTGTTTTTATAGTGTTGGAAATGGGAAATATTGGTAATATTTTTGGGTGGCTGAAATCATTTCAGGATTATCTGCATTTACATAATTTCCTATGGAAAAATGCATTTCGCAGTATGAAATTTCGTCTCAAGAACTCGCCTCCAGAACAAATTAAATTCGTCTGCCGAGGTACCAATGTACATTCTTTGCAGGATAATTTGTCTGATAAGTGCTACTGAAGAACCGCTGCACAATGCAAGCTTTAACACTGTATGGTTTAGGAAACACCGTTATATTGGGCATTGAGATGCACACGGTAGATGAGTAACCCAGACTCATGTAATTTCTACATGACACTGCATATGTAATCAAAGCTATTCACAGTCCCATATCACACATGGGAAGGGTGGAAAGTTGTGACATATAGATGCTACAGTAGAAGAAAACTCTATATTAAGATGTCTTTCAACACTCCCTTTATGTCTTGGAGGCATCAGTTTCCGAAACTCTACCTTGAAAGGTTACAAGCTTATCTCATTTGCTTCCACTTCCTCTGTCCTTCATGGACCAACATTAACCCATAACAGGATAATTCTTAATAATGGTTTACTGTTTGTTCTTTGCCATTAAAAAAAAGTTCTTCATCTATGAATTCAGTATTTTTTATTGTTTTTTTTTTTTTTTTGACTGTTCTCATTTTAACATCTATTTATATAGCACATGTTCATTAGAAATTCGGTGGAAGGTAGAGTATTTCACCAGTCCTTATCAACACATGGCAAGGCAATCAGCACCTCCAGTACCAGACATTAAGCATTTAAATAGCACGTGTGCATATTAATTAAACCCCGTTTGCACCATTTCTCTTTAAAAACATCCCTGTAGAGAATCTGCCCGCCGTTATCACATGCATGCACATACGGCATATGGCACCTATGTATTTTATATACCCATCTATTTACAGTCTGTGCAAACTAAATGCGAATATGTGCATAATACTATACCTCTAACTTTGTTTTGCGGGATACGTTCATGCTACCAAGTGTCTTAATTCCCATTTTTCTCATATATCACACAGATCAGATTTTTTTTAGGACTGTCTGAACAGTCAGCACCTATAGCACGGGGGATTCATAGCAGTTCTAACAATACCTTCTAAAGCATGGCGTCAAGCTTTTTTCCTTCTTCTATACCTCAATAAATAGTTTACATCTTCCAGAGCAAAATCCCAAGCAGCATTATGCATTGTTTAAAATAGATGAGTGTTCACACAAAAAGTGCACCCAGAAGGCGCAGGGCAAACGTACCGATATAAACGCATGCATGCCGTTTCAGAGGACAGACGCGTTCACAATGGAGTGAGACAAAACACGCTTGTAATCATGAATGTGAACCATTATGACATGCAAATCTGATCTGATCTGAAAAATCTTAAATTGAACAATGTGGCTTGTAATGTGAATGTAGCCACTAATCCCTGGGGTCTCCAAACAAATATCTGTGCGTCTTTTAATAATGTTGGCTTGGATTGTCTGTAACTGATTTGAAAACATTTAAGTAAGATTATGGGGGGGAAAATGCAGACTCTTCCCAAGAGGGTAACTTTATTTATTTATTTATTCATTTATCTTCTACACCCCTTATCCTGTACAGGGTCGCAGGGGTCGGGAGCCCATCCCAAGAGACTTTGGGCACGAGGCAAGGTACACCCTGGAAGGGGTGCCAATCCATCGCAGTCCATCTACACAGTCCAAAGACATGATGATTAGGCTAACTGGCATGTCTTCGGACTATGTGGGGAAACCGGAGTACCCGGAGGAAACCCACCAAGCACGGAGAGAACATGAAAACTACATGCACGCAGACCCCAAGGCGGGAATCAAACCTTCATCCCTGGCGGTGCTAACCACTACGCCCTCATGCAATCTTATTTATTTATTTAGCAAAAAGGCTGTTTCACATTGATTTAAAGGCGTTGCCACATATCAAAACAACATCCTCTACAAGTCCCAACTAATGCAGTCGAATAGCATAAAGTTATTTAAAAGCAACACTTTATACAGTATCAGTAAATATCATACAGTACCTCCGATTGGGAAGGCTTTTTTTTGTTTGTTTTTCTGTTGGCCAATCAACAGTTAAAAAATGTCGGATGGTCTTTTAGTCGTTCCCTTTATATATTTTTTGGACATATTGTCGCTTGCACCTGCAGTTACTGCCGCATGGATTGGGCACAACCAAGTCTCATACAGGAGAGAAGGAGGATACTCATTACATTGAATCAAGAAAGCCAATCACTTTATCATGTTTACAACAGTTAGTCATTTTATTTCACCATTATAATATGATATTTGGGAGGTCACAACTCCCCCCATCCCCCTCATAAATCACACCTATGACTGCTCCTTAAACATGCATCTAAAATACAGAAGAAGCTGTTATTTGTCAGCAATTAGTTATCAATAATTCAGGCAAATTAGTTCAATACAAATTCAACAGAAATATTTTCCCTTATTGTCGATTGTCATTAAAGAATAAACTATGGACCTATAGATTTATAATTCAAACGTAATCCAGTAAAAGTTATGGTTCAGGGGATACAATCTTGATTTATCATCTGACCTAGAATTGACAATAGACATGATACATAATTGATACGTCTGCACAGCTAAAGCGACCTTTCATCCAAACACACTGCTTGCACCCTGTATGCATTACCTTTTATTTATTTATTTATTTTTTTTTTTCATTTTAATGGGACATGTGGTGTCTTAAAAATGTTAAAGTGGAGCAACGGCATTTTTGTGTTTATCCTTGGTCTTATTGTTGGTGTAATGAGTAACAATACAGTACACAACAATCGTTAGATTTTGGTAGCTAGTGTATCATGGGAGTGTATGATTCATACAGATTTCTAAAGAGCCTACCCTCTACTTACTGTACACTCAGGCCATGTTTGTATATGCAAGACTCACACATCTGACAGATTTGGTATGATGGTTTAAATGCGTTAACATGTGCGTTTAGTTACCGTAGATGTAGATGTGTGAGTAAAAATGCTGCAGAAACTGGCCTTTTGAACAGTGAGACTCACATGTTCTGTGTGTGTGGGTGTGTGTGTGTGTGTGTGTGGGTGGGTGTGTGTGTGTGTGTGTGTGTGTGTGCTTCATTTCCTGAGCCCACAGGGATATGTGACCAGTATGAATCCTAAACAGTAAAATACACGCTGGTTATAAAATTCCCTAATTGTTTCATTGACTAATGTACTTAATGAGCTTAATCATAATATATAGATCCAACGTCTTCAGGACAAATGAACAACTTACTGTACATTCACCAACCCTTGGTCACCATCCTTTATCAAAAGGGAAATTTCCAAACTTTACATCATCAAATCCCTTATATTGTATAAAGACAGCAGAGCTCATTCATTAAAGTAGACATGAATGTCTCCAAGTTTATTGACTTTTAATGGCCAAAACTAAATTATGTGAGGTTTGCTATTAAGTTTCAAGATCATTATGGCGGTAAAGCATTATTTCTCCCCACAGAATTAGTGCCAGTTAAGATTTAATATCAAAATGGTTTCATTAGCCATCTGGTAAATGCTACTTATAACGTATAAAAAATAAACTGATTGGCAATGATAGACCCAGTTCAGATGACTTTTTGAACTATAGGGCAAGAATGTGCAGTCATTCTTAGAATCTATTTGAATATCTTACATGATATCATTCATGGCCATTCAGCAAAATATATTTAATATTTAATTAGACATAAAGTTAATGTTTTAAATGCAGAGACAGAGCACAACACTTCAAAGTGAATAATATAAGTCAATAACATTAAAAAAAAAAGCAATGCAGCGTTAAAGCTCAAACTCTCATCATTACCAGTGGCTGATATAGAGATCTATTAATCCATCAGGATTTCTATTAATCTTTTCAGTCTTCAGGATGGATAACTTTTTATAATATGATATGAACTCTCCCATGCCTCATAAAACAACCTCCTTATTTGCGCTTCCTGACTATTATATGGTAACATTTCCTATAACCTGTATCCAGATGAATGCTGGAACTGTTTTGTTTAACCGGAAAATGCAAATGTATTTCCTATCGTCTGTCTCCCTCCGGGCAGCACGGTGGTTTAGTGGTTAGGACTGTCACCTTGCACCTCCAGGGTCCGGGTTCGATTTCCGGCCAGGCTCGATTCCTGTCTCTGTGTGCATGGAGTTTGCATGTTCTCCCCGTGCCTGGTGGGTTTCCTCCGGGTACTCTGGTTTCCTCCCACAGTCCAAATAGCTGCAGATTAGGCTAATTGCTGTTCCCAAATTGCCTGTAATGTGTAAGTGTGTGTGCCCTGCGATGGATTGGCACCCTGTCCAGGGTGTACCCTGCCTCGTGACCTAAGCCTCCTGGGATAGGCTCCAGGCGCCCTGCGACCCTGAATACAGGATATATTGGTATAGACGATGAGTGAGTGTCTGCCTCCAGGTCTCTCATGTACAGGAGCTACGTGACACAGGGCACCTGGCCAAAAACTTAAATATGCTCTCTTTGCTGAAAAAAGACAGATCTTCAGATATCAGTCGGTAAGTGTATCGAAGTGCGGTGGACACAACAAGCGATAATTCTTCTTCTTTGAAATCATTTTAAAATGTAACAAATCAGGAACTTGTCTTACACCTAACAGCATGATATGTTGGGAAGGAGTGGTTGAATGTACAATGGTGAATGTATATTATCACTGTAACTAACAAACTGATTATATTATCTAAACAGGATCAAGGTTCATGCATCCTACCACTCATCCTGTTTAGGGTATATCTCAGGGAACTTAGGGCACAAGACAAGGTATACCCCAGATGTGGTGGCAACCCACTGGCAAGGCACAAGCACACACACACACACTCTCGCTCACACACCCAGTCACACACTACAGACAATTGGTATTAGCCTAATCTGCATGTTTTTGGACTGTGGGAGGAAACAGGAGTATTCAGAGGAAAACCCACCAAGCACAGGGAGAACTAGACTTGTTGACATCAGAGGTCTACTTGCTAAGTAATTCAACAAGTATTTAGTTAACAGCTTATAGGCATCACTTTCACAAGCTTAAATTCTGCACCAATCACATCACCACCAGAGGACCACATAGAGATACAGAGTCTCTGCATAGAGCATATGAACATCTCTCAGCATCATCTACTTGGCAAACAGAGCAGGAATCCCCAGAAAGCATGCATTATTTGCAAGAGATCTCATCCCCTAATGGTATCTCTGCTCCCTCTGGCAAACCATAATGGGCAGCCCTCTCAGCTTCTTGGTCCTTTTCTTTGATGGTGATGGAATGGGGACATTTTGTCACCTGGGAAGAGACATCAGGAATGATGAGACCATCTTCGTGTTGTCAGGGAGTTGGTGTTACGCCATGCATGCTAGAAAAGGCTCATTCTGTTGACAAAGTGAATCTGACTGTCATATGACTGTCCCTTTCGGATCAAATAAGACAATCGAATAATGTGATATTTGTGCATGAAAAGCTATGCACAATTATAAAATATGCAGAATTAACCTTTTTTTTTTTTAATCACAAATACATTTTTTAAAAATTTGTTATTTTTTATTTTTTAAGCATTTTAATAAACCAGATTTGGGCGGCACAGTGGTGTAGTGGTTAGCACTGTAGACTTGCACCACCAGGGTCCGGGTTCGCTTCCCGGCCAGGCTCGATTCCCGTCTCTGTGTGCATGGAGTTTGCATGTTCTCCCCGTGCCTGGTGTGTTACCTCCAGGTACTCCATTTTCCTCCCACAATCCAAAGAAATGTAGAGTAGGCTATTTGCCATTCCCAAATTGCCCTTAGTGTGTGAGTGAGTGTATGTGTGTGTGCCCTGTGATGGATTGGCACCCCATCGTGCCCTAAGCCCCCCCCGCCACAAGCCTGTATACAAGATAAATCGATATAGATGATGAGTGAGGGAGTGAACCAAGTTGTATCATAAATATAGACAGAGTAGTAAGGAACTATTTAGTGTGTACAGTATTTTAATATTAAATGTGCATTGGGTAAAATGTTACCTTGAGAGGTCATAAATAAAAAGTCATTGGAATAGTTGTTTACTCTTTAACCTTATATGGTCATATACCCACATTGGTCATGAAGCTCAACCCCACAGAATCTATCTAATGTCTGTGCATCAGTTCAATTTTATATTTATTTACTTACACTCACTGAGCATTTTATTAGAAACACTACTAATCCTAGGTAGGGTCTCGCTTTGCGCTCAAACTTCTATCTGAACTATACAGCCGCTAAGTGATGAGGACAGCAACCCTGGTCACTGAGGACCCTGCTCATCCCCTGCATATTTCATTCATGCTATTGCCGTCAGGCTACAAATCCCACTGGGCTGGAAGAACATTTATAAGAAATCATTCATTCCTAGTGCAAATTCGTATTCTTGTGTTATTGTTCTTATTTGTGTTTTTATTGTGTGTAAATTTTGGAGCCTTTTTTTGGAGTCACTGTCAAGAATCTCTGTCACTATGTAGGATAGACAATAAGGTTTATCTTATCTTATCTTTAAAAAATATATATTTGAGGCATGGATTCCAAAACATTTTGAAAACATCATATATTTGATTATAAATCACTGTATGGTGATTCGAAATAAAATAAAAAATAGAATGTGTACATATTGTACATACTGTGACATAACAATATTTAAATTGTTCATTTTAATTATTATAATAAAACTTATATTAAAACTCCTTTTCATTTGAGACTGCTGACTTCCCAGTCCCCCTACGTGCCGTGCAGGTGTGAAGGTGTTACATCAGTTCATTTGTAACTGCGGTGCGAGAAAAAATTTGCATGACAGAAGAGCAGCTGCAGTGATTCATTTTTCATGCTCTGAGGGTGTACCTGATGCCGAAACAAGTCATGGACGAGCATGAACAGAATGTTCGAATATCTGTAAACAAAATTTGGACCGATACTCTAAGAAGGGTGAAAGTTGCTTAAAGAGATTCATTACTGGTGTCGAGACACGGAATCATCACTACGAGCCTGAGAGTAAACGGCAGAGTATGGGACGGAAACATCCTCAATCGCCAACCAAGAAAAAGTTCAAAAGTCATCCATCAGGTAGAAAATTGATGCTTACATTTTGCTGGGTTTACCAAAGGGCCAGTATTGGAACATTGTCAGGAAAAAGAAAAACGATCAACAGTGCTGGTTACAGTGAGATGCTTATTGAAGAGCTGAAGCCTAATCTTCAGGTTAAATGCAGAGGACTGATCTCCAAGAGCGTCATGATCTTGACAATTCACATCCGCACACTTCTGCCCACACTGTCGACTCTGCGTAAACTATAATTTGTGGTGTTAAAGCATCCTCCCTATAGTCCATATATATCCCCTGAAAGCAGCCCTGTGACGACGAAGACTCACTTTTGATGAAGAAGCGAAGACAGCGGCACATTCGTGGGTCGCAGCTCAGCCTAAAACATATTTTCTGAGGGAATACGAAAGCTTGTTGACAGATGGACGAAGTGTATAGAAAAGCAAGGAGATTATGTAAAAAAAAAAAATTGTGCATTTGTCTTAATAAACGTAAAGGTTTATTCAAAGAAATTCTACAGCCGGAGTGCGGATAATTTTTGACTCTCCCTTGTATGACTGTTTTTCACCAGCCTTAATTCGTATTAATTTAGCGACTGCATGCAGGATAATATCGCAAGCATGGCAGTTATTTAGAATACGCTACAATGTTCCTAAATGTTTTATTACTGCATTTTAATTACTGCAATTTTTTACTTAAATGAAACATGTCAGAAACATATATATATAGTCTCTATTTCCTTAGCAGTCTAAAAAAAAAATGTAAAAAAAAGACAGGCCACACATGGCTGCCCCATCCCCATTAAATACTTTAATGCATAACTTTAACGCAATTACTCCTCTGATCGTTTGAGATCATTGAGGCTGGCACATCATTCGGTAAGAGGAAATTACACTGGCATGTTGCCCAGTGCTGGGAGCCCTTGGTCTGAGTGGACTCTCCTTCCAACCTCACTTGGCATCCAAAACATCGTATTCGCATTTTCTTTATAATGCTTTAAACAGCTGTTCTGTCTGTGTGAGAGTCAGCAGTCGGCCCTCATACTGCCTATTAGAGATGCCTGCCTGGGAGCTGTGCTCGTGTCAAGCCATCAGTCCAGGGTGTGAGAGAGAAGCTGATAATAAAACTGACGTGTGTGTGTGTGTGTGTGTGTGTGCGAGAGAGAGAGAGAGATAGCGAACTAGGGACCAATCTTAGACAAGTAGTTGGGCTCTCGTGCTCTGTTTTTGTAGCCTTGAGGACCTGATGAGCAGCAGAGAATAGCAATGGGCTGGACAGAAAATAAGTAAATGATGTGTGTGTTTTGGGGGAGTTAGTAGGGTAAGTGCGTTCGTAATCATCTGCCAACTCTCTTCTCTCATACTCTCCTTCTTGCTCACACACACACACACACACACACCATAATATTGATCGTGAGCCTCAGTTGATACAAGGAAACATTAGGGGTTTCAGTACACAACTAATCTGAGGGAAGACCTGAGAATAATCATGACACACTAAGTAGACCACCAATAACAACACAGTGGAGGGAACATGACAAAAATTATAAAATACACATGAGAATATAAAAAAAAAAACACATGAGAATGTGGAGGTCAGGCGACACACATACACAAGCCGAGCTTAGCACATACACAGACTGCGTTCACATTACAAACCTGTAACTGGTTCAGTTCCGTTTTTTTTGTTTTTTTTCATTTGGTCAGATCAGGTCAGATTTGCCTGCCATGACATTTACAAGTGACTTTCATCCAACTGTAATGTGAACGCAGCTGTCCTTTGAATCGGTATGCATGCACACATAGATACATCTTTGATTGTGCCATCTGGAAAAAAAAAAAAGTTTTTTTTTTTTATTTGTGCAACCATTTATTCATTTCAAGCATGAGATGTGATTTTAATAATGCTTGGAATTTTGCTCTGGAGGATGGCAAGCAGTGAGACGGCTGTATTTGTCGAAGACAAGAAGAAGGAAGATGCCTCACATTAGCTACTTTATCAGCTATTGCAAGCACTGCTATGAAATCCCCATGCTGCCGGTGCTGATAATGATGTCAGTACCCTACACATGACATGAATTCCAATCTGACCATTCTCCTTTAAGTCACATGACCATGTATCGACTATGTATCGGATCTGGGACCACATACGTAAGTGACTAAGATCCGATCTGAATAACAGATTTGTGCGTTCAGGCTGGTAATGTGAATAAAGGCACAGTCACAACTAACAGAAACATCAATGCTATGATAAAATCTTTTGAATAATTGTTAAACTATTAACTGCAATCACATGTCATGTGAGGTGTGATACTTGCAAAGGTTTTATCTTGAAAGTATGGTATGGCGCCAATAATGAACTTTGGCTTTGAATGGCATAACTTGGTGCCAAGGGAATATTATTAGTAGTAAAAGTTT